>CABFWB010008397.1:0-12930 GCA_902151455.1 Timema bartmani
TTTGCTAATCTTATAGCACATATCTTCTGAGCAAGACTCTAAATATTATTGCAGATAATCTTCTGGCGATATAAGTTTGAATTTTAACAATGAATAGGTAAAGTTCCCTCACCCTGCCTTTCAACGAGTCGTTGATGTATACGACGCCAGTGGTGTTGTCTATGCGCAGGGGCAAAGGGAGATTCTCAGGGAACCCCGGCAGGGCAGGTTTCATCTCCAGACCGAACACCAACGGGTCATCCTCATCGTCGTCAGCTTTCACGCGGGTCACGATGGAGTCCACGAGCTCCGTGTCCGTCAGTTCCCAGGTGCGTTCGGGGACCTTCAGGATGGGTGGAGCATTGTCGCAATCTGATCAACAAAAATACAGGTATACATTAGTCTTCTGGCACCTACAGGGTGGGTGGATTATCTCAATATGAACAAAAATAATACAGGTATATTGTAGTTTGTTTTAAGATCTTTAAGATAAACGAAGAATTGTCTCAATCTGAGCAACAAAAATAAAGGTATACATTAGTACTTTAGTACCTTCAGGATGAGTCTTTTAGTACCTACAGGATGGTTGGAGGAGCATTGTCTCAATCTGAACAACAAAAAACAGGTATATATTAGTTTGTTTTAAGATCTTTGAGATGAACAGATAATTGTCGCAATTTTAACAGCAAATAAAGATACGGGTATAGACTAATTAACATTATGAGTTGTTTAATGAAGGGCAAAAAAAGATAAAATCCATTTTCTAGAAATTTGTTCTAACAATTTTGATTAAATTTTGTATCTAGGCACTATTTAACACTACAAACAAACTGTAGATTCTCTTTTTCCAATGAAAAAAACTTTGAGAGTATTTTACAGTTGCTGAAATTTTCAATTTGTATCAGCCCTCAGAAACTATTTGAAATACGAAAATAAGCATATATATATAAAATTCTGTATTCAGGTCTTTGAAAATAAAATTGATTCTTATTATTTTTGGTGATCAGAGAGGTTCCTCTTTTTTCAATGTTTCTGTAACCATGTATATTATTTCATTTATGCTCTTTGGTTGGGTGTTTCTGCAACAATGTATATTATTTGGCTTCACAAATCTTATGAGTTCTTAGTAAATGTCTCTATTTTAAGATAAAAGAAAGAAAAAGTTCGTGCGGTGCATCGAACCATTTATTTTCTCTTTCTATGATGACCGTATTATATTATTTTACCCGCCTCGATGGCGTAGTGAGCTAACGCGCTTATTTCGTGTTAAGCTAGACTGCTGAGTACGGGGAGATCAAGGTTCAAATCTCACTCAGGTGAACTGGGGGTGGTTTTTCCTAAATGGTTTTCCTCTACCTCCACGCAAATGCGGTTTCACTTCCACTATATTAAACCTTCCCAATTCCTAACCCATTAGCGTAATTAGTACTTAAGCGTATAACCCGAACGGGTAGTAGGACGCTGTGCTAAGTATTATTATTATATTATTTTTAATGTGTTATTGTATTGTTATTGGTAATGAGAGGATTTATCAATCTGCAAAATATATGACGTCTTTATATATGAAATGAGGGTTTGCAACTTTTGTTCACGTACCGGTGGGCACGCGGACTAAATATCAAGGTCATCTAGTCTGCTTCACCCATGATGAGAGCTTGCGGTTGGGGTTTGAATCTCAGTCGGGCTACCCGGGGTGTATTTTTCCAAATGGTTTTTCACTTTCCTGTCAATCAAATGCGGATATCTTTCTCAACGCCACTCAATTAGTATAATTAAATGCTTATATTATAGCCCGGCCGAATATTAAGACATGGGACAAAAAAAAAGCAGAAATGTCAGATACATACCTACATACTGTAAATTCTTATCAACTATTTCGGTGGCCACATAGTATAAGGTGTTACGATCGTGTTAGTTTAGACTATCGATGACAGTGAGATCAGGGATCGAGTCCCGATATGGTGTACTGAAGTTACCCCCACCCCCCAAACAAATGTTATCCACTTTCACCCCATGAAAATACGGGTACATGTCCACTAAATTCAACCTTCCTCATCCTTGACTCACTAGTGTAATTAGTACACAGGCGAACAACCAGAACAGGTAGTAAGACGTGGTGCTAAAAAAACAGCTTCTTACCACGATTCCATTATGCATTCACTGCGCCTGCGTGTCGTCCAATTCGACGAGATAATCAAATTGGTTCATTAGCAGTCGAACACGTTATTCATGTCTACACCTCAACATTTGTGTTTGTCGTGCGTGAATCCTACGACGATGAATATCGAGAATATCTTATCCACAGGGCCCACACATAAAACACTATCGCAGACATAGTATCAGCAGTTGTAACGAGTTTGGAGACTGTGTTTCTGTAGAGAATCGCAACGGATGGATCTATATAGACTACTAAAATGTTGGTATCATGATTTGTTTGTTTCCATGATATGTTATTTAAATCAATAAGAAAATAACCCGCTTAGATATCCGAATGCTCTAAATCGTCACTCACTCTCTAAATAGACTAGACTACTGAGGACGGGGAGATAAGGGTTTGAATCCAGGTCGAGTGTACAAAGGATAGTTTTTCTTAAATGATTTTCCACTCCTCCTTCACGCAAATGCAGAAGCAGTTAATTTAAATCCAATCTTCCTCATCCCTAGCTCATTAGCATGCTTGGCTCGTACTTGAGTGCATCTTGTGTGCCGTTGAAGACAAGTAATGAACTGAACATAAATATATTGGGTAGAAAAATACATGTTTCAAACTAATATGGAATAGATTGTTTTCGATTTTAACATCAATAATATTGTCTTTTTTTCAATATTTTGACTTTAAAATATTGAAATTAATATTTTTAAGACACTCATTTTGACAATTAAATGAATTTTTCTTCTTTAAAATTTAGGCAATATTAAAATTTTAGAAATTTGGTTTGAGCTATTTGTAATAGTCAACAAGTTTTTAATTCTAAATACTAAAAAAATGTAGATATAATGTTTCAAACTATACATTAGAACCTTGTTAATCCGAATTAATTGGGACCGAAAGTTGTTTGGACTAGCGAAAATTCGAATCAAACGAGAGAATATAGGGATACAGTATTTTCACGAATTTTAAATTACAATTGAATAATTTTAATCAAGTTTTCATTTATTTAACTGATGTATAGCTGCTCCGGTGGCCGCGTGGTCCAATGTGCTAGTCTCGTGTTGGACTAGACTGCCGAGGACGGGGAGATTGGGTGGACTGGGGGTGGTTTACCTAAATTGCTTTCCACTTTCCATTAACGAAAATGCGAGTGCGTTTTATCGAAACTAAGCCTTCCTAATCCCCAACCAATTAGTGCAATTAGTACATAGACGTACTACCTGAACAGATAGTAAGACGTTATGCTAAAAAATAATATAAAAATGTTACAGGAAAAAACAATGTGTTGATTACAACATGTAAATATTAAGCATTTATCAGTAGATATCACTGTTTGTTACCATTCTTTTTTAACTACGA
Organism: Timema bartmani; assembly: GCA_902151455.1. Taxonomy (NCBI): domain Eukaryota; kingdom Metazoa; phylum Arthropoda; class Insecta; order Phasmatodea; family Timematidae; genus Timema; species Timema bartmani. The sequence goes on from CABFWB010008397.1 coordinate 3,491, forward strand.
GTTTGTTAACCAATATAATACATCTAATTTGACTTAATTTATTTCCCCATTTTCCGAAAAGTCTGTTCGGAATATCAAGAATTTTGGACCACCTGGGTTTGGTCTAACGGGGTTTTACTGTGATAGTTCAAAATGCAGCTAGTCTTCAAGAGGCACACTGGTTGGAAAAGTCTCGCGCATTCCCGTCATAGGGATATTTAAAATTAAACCCCTATTTCAAACAATTAAGGGTACTGTACCTTATTTTAACGAACCCATTATTTTAAGAAATATTGACTGAAATTGGGGCACTATTGTTGAAATAGCTGCCTTGACTCGTGTTCAAATTCGCCTCCCCTAATGTGATGGTTCATCTACGATAGTCGTTGGCTGGACGCAACACCTGTTGTGTTTATTTTCTCCCTTGACATGAACTGTCGACGGTGACATTTTATCGGGAGATGTAATTTAAACCAATCATTATACAACACCAAAGTCATGTGGGTACACTTCCTCTAAATATAGCCTTCCTAATCCCTAAAACCATTAGTGTAATTAGTACATAAGCGTTTAGCCTGAACGGGTAGTAAGACGTGGTGCATAAAAAAGGTTTAGATTTGTTTGAACAGCCATCCTACTATCTTATTCTCCCCAAGACACCATACATATTCCATAAAGGCCTTATACTTCCCTTTTTAGACTTTTCTCTATTTATAAATTCATCTGTGCAAAATATTAAGCTTCTCTTTCTCTATCATGTCTACAGAGTTCCCCTTTCATATTTGTATGGCATCCCTTTGTTCAAATTTGGAACACAAACTCAACGACAAACTGTAAGGTTTCTATATTTTGTTATTTACCTTCATCTTCAAGTTAAATTAATCCCAAAGTTTTTAAACTTGTGATTATTATACATTGTATAGATTCGTCGAGTAGTGAAGGATATTCAATATAATTTTATCTTGAGGACAACTTAGTGAATATGGTTTATTATGGCTTCTTTTGAATCATTTTTAACATTTCATTGAAAACTAAACAAATGTCCTTTTTGGATTATTAGTTCGTAGTTGTTAAACAAACCTTGTTGATGACGTTCCACAATATTCTCACTGTTATCTAGATGCATATTTTTTCAGCCCTATGAATTATCTAGGATGTTTAAAAAATCAGTAAGTTTGTGTTTGACGGGTTTTAGATACTAAGGGCATCATGGTGCAATGGTAGATAATACAGTAGTTGTAATTTAGAATAAGAGATATTATTATATTACGTTATTAATTTAAATAATACAAAAAATTAGGTTTATTAAATGAATAAATAATAGTTAATTATTGTATGGCATTAAGAACTCGAAAGTTCATTGCCGCATTTATTTCCATATCTTGAGCTAGTTCTCACTTGCCCACCTCATTACACCCTATCTCTACCTTGAACTGCTTCTATCCAGTCCACCTCATTACAACCTATCTCTACCTTGAACTGCTTCTATCCAGTCCACCTCATTGCAACCTATCTCTACCTTGAGCTGGTTCCATCCAGTCCACCTCACTACACCCTATCCCTATCTTGGGCTAGTTTTATCTAATCCACCTCATTACACCCTATCCCTATCTTAAACTAGTTATATCAAGTCCACCTCATTAAAACCTGTCCCTATTTTGGGCTAGTTGTATCCAGTCAATCTCATTAAACTCTAGCCCTATTTTAGCTAGTTCTATTCAGTCAACCTCATTACGCCCTATCCCTATTTTGAGCTAGTTCCATCCAGTCCACCTAATTACACCCTAACCCAATCTTGAACTAGTACTATCAAATCCACATCCCTACATTTCATCCCTATTTTGAGCTAGTTCTATCCAGTCCACCTAATTTCACCCTATCTCTTTCAGGTCCATTCTATTGTTTGTTATCCTCCCATTTGCATGTAGGTCTTCCCATTGAGTTGACCAGTCAGTACCCTGAACAAGGTTCTAGATTCTCCCATTCGCGCTGTATGTCCCGCCCACTGTAATCTACGAAACTTGACTATCCTAATAATGCTTTGTGATGAGTACAGGGTAGGTAGCTCACAATAAGTAACTTCCTCCCCTCCCAAATATTCTCATCCATTTTTGGACCAATATCTTCCTATGCAATAAATGAATAAGAAGAGTCACCCATAAGTTACTGTTTTACTGATTTCACTATGTAAACCATTACATATATGATGCCAGAAGGAATTTTGTATAAGTAATTTAATAATTCACATAAAAAATGTTGAAGTATTGAACCAATTTGGTGTTCGTGAATAAACTTGAGGTAGCAGCCAATCGAATCGAAAGCAGACAGCTCTGAAGAACGAATATCGATATAAATACATAACATGAAACCCACTACATGATCAATAAACTATAACTACAATTCAAAATACACATGATTAAATCCACGCTCACCTCACTTCTTTTGTTGCGCCTTTGAGTTCAAATACAGGCTGGCCTTAAATTAGTTGGAATGTAGAGGTGAATGATTTGTTGGGTTGCGATATAACATTTAAAATAATATTTATTGAACAATTAATGAACTATTTCATTGAAAATGTTATGTTTTTATTAATTCTTAGAATATTTTTTTATTTAAAATAAAATAGGTAAAAGAAATTGAGTTTGCAAAAATATATTTGATCTCCGAAATAACTTATTACTTTTAGATTTAAATAGTATATTTTAACGAAATTGCATTATTTAAAATATATTTTTTTAATGCTAGTTTGAGTTCAAGTATTATAATTTCCTTTCAAATTAAATGGTAAAATGATGTTCATATTTTGAAACGTGACCTAAAGTTTGTACAACCATATTTAGAGAGTAAGTAGCTTTGTTTACAGTTACATAAGTTACGAAAACAATTTCTATATATTAGTACGTCAATTCATATAACCTGAATCCTCGGTCCCGGCACAAATTTATCTGATTGCCAAACCCTTCCTTCACCTCTGACAAGATGTGTATTAATCATAACTTGTGAATGTGAGGAATGCCAGGCCTCCACCGTGGTTCGGATTCCACGTTAAGCTGTAGGTCCTCCATTTCATCTCACAATCACCCTACCATTGCACATTAGCGTAAGTGCGTATAACCCGAACGGGTAGTAAGACGCGGTGCTAATAATAATAATAATAATAATATAACCTGAAGTTGTCAATTTTGAAAATTAATATCAATATTTTAGAAATAATGCTGGTAATAGAATAAAATGGGATCAATGTTTCCATATTCTCAAAGTTCTTCCTACCAGAATAATTCTAACGATAATCCTACTGTACTATATAAACTTGAATTTCAAAAAAGCGCTGTAGTTGTTCAGATAATAACGAGGATATTGTGTAAGTTCTCCGAACAATGTTTGTTTCAAAATTGTAAACAAGCAAACCAGAGAACAAAGTAATCTACCAACAACGATAAAATATTCAAAATAATTAAAACGCGGGGGAATGGAAGGGGACGCGAGAAAGGGCGAGTGTTTTTTCCCAGTTTTTATGGGAAAGCATTTTTTTTTTCAAAATAAATTAAACATGGGTTCATTACAACAAAGTGTTTAATTTTTTTCACATGTTGATATCAACAGTTCCTGAATATCTTTCATGAGCATGGTGACATTATCTAACAAACTTTTTAAAGGAAGATAAAATGTTTCATTAAAATTCAAATTACCTTTGGCAGATATTCAAGAAGTTATGAGCTCGCCATGTGAAGAAAATTAAATTCTATGTTTGTACCAGAACAATATTTTTAAATTGTATGTCCGTACCGGAGCAATATTTTATTTATTTTGGCGAAAAAAAATTTACCATAAAAACTGCAAAAACACTGGATTTTTATCCCATCCTCTTCCATACCACCCTTTTGCGTGTTAAGATATTAATCTTTGAAAGTTGTTGTCAAAATAAATGTGTGAGACAAGATAGGGTGGAATACGTCAGGGGGTTGAAGGGTAACGTTTGAGTTTAGATGCAGAATAAGATATACACTACTAACAACTGAACTACCACTAAAATAGCCATTGTATTTTCTACTTATTGAGGTATTTTACGTGCGATTCTTAAAATGACATGACTTGCAAATGCCTAGACTCTATTTATCTACTTATAATAGCAGGATGAGCCCGGAAGTGAACCAAGGTGCCGTAGACTTGTGGTTGAACACTACAACAAACAACCCACAGACATGGGTTTCAAATAATTTTCTTGGATGTATTGGTGCCCAACAGCTACGACATGCTACCCGAATCAGTGGCCGAATTGTCTAAGGTGTAAGACTCGCAGTGTAGATGGTAAACGTATACAGGTTTGAATCCCAACCGTGAGCGTCTGGGTTGGATTAGCACATGTTTTTTATCAATATGGTTTTCCTACCCTAACGACAAATTAATGTGGGTGCATTTTCACTAAACCATCTTTCTCGTTAAGATTAAATCAAAACTAAACCATGCTTTAATAGTAAGACATATTTTAAATCATTTTTCTAGCCAACCGTTATAGGCCTAAAGCAAAATTGTACTGAAAATATTTTTAAAAAAACGCAACTAAATAAAATAATTCCTTATCATAATATAGAAAATTTTATCTAAGGTGAAAGTATAGAAGATTTACCATAAAATTAAAACAAAATAAATTTATAAAGAAAAAAAACAGAAAATAAATAACTAATTGGTAATAGCGGTTATAAGTTCATATTTTGTAAAAAAAAATTTGGCTAACTATTTACTTTATTAGCATCAGAACCCGAAAGTTCATTGCCACACTTATAAAAGTACGCCAACTACCTTATCTTGAGCTAATTTTATCCAGTCCACCTCATTAAACCCTATCTAATTCAGGTCCATTCTAATGTTGTCCTCCCATCTGCATCTAGGTCTTCCCACTGGTCCCCTCCCATTGGGTTTATCAGTCAAAACTCTGAACAAGGTTCTAGAATCTCCCATTTGTGTTGCATGTCCTGCCCACCTTAAGCGGAGAGATTTGATTATCCTAGCTATGTCGTGTGATGAGTACAGGTATGCAACTTATCATTATGTAACTCCCCAGTAATCTCATCCCTTGTTGAACAAAATTTCTTTTTAAGCACTTTGTTTACGAACACTCTAAACTTGTTTTTGATATTTAAGGTAAGATACCACGTTTCACAGCCATATAAAACAACCGGTAAAATTATTGTTTTGTATATTCTGAGTTTTACATTCCTGGACAGCAGGCAAGATATCAATAACTTACTGACCAAGTAATAGCATGCATTTACCGTGTCCTTTTCCTAATATCCAATCTAACATAGTTATTGCTAGTCAAAATTGTTCCTAAATATTTAAACTCAAACTGCGTCAAATTATCAATTGTTCACAGTAATCTCTAAATTACCGTTCCCAATCTGTGTTTTCTGTGTGATCATATATTTAATCTTTTAAATGCTCACTTATAAACCTATTTCCTCCATAGCCTCCATCAAGATTTCTGCATTTCTTGCAACATCTTACTATTTACTATCCAACAAAACTAAATCATCTGCGTGGTTTTTTTTTTCGGCACTAAGTCTTACTTCCCATTCGGGCTGTACGCTTCTGTACTGTACTAATTACGCAAGTTGTTTTAGGGATTAGGAAGGTTATATTTAGAGGAAGTGTACTTGTATTTGATTGGAGGGAGAGTGGAGAACAATTTTGAAAAAACCACCCTAAGTACACCGGACCTATATTCGAACCTCTATCTCTCCGTCATCGGCAGTCTAGTCTACTGCGAGGAGTAGCGCCTTAGACCCCTGACACTTTCATTGACGTGAACCAAATGACAAGATTACTTAAAAAAAAGTCCTCTGCAAGAAACCGTCAGTTATGTTTTGAAATGCATCTTCTTGAAGTTTATTTTCAGATCTGGAACAGAGGAGGGTGTGGGCCGTAAAGGACATGGCTGTCAAATTCTATAAATAAATATGTTCTAAAATATATAGCTTGCTGAGAATATAAATATATTCTTTTGTCCTGTCAAATATAAAAAATTCAATTTAAAACCTCAAGGAAATTAAATAAAGGCAACCAAAGGTACAAAGCTTGGTAAAAACAAGAACAATTTTGACTTGGGAAATAAAAATAAGCCTATCCAAACAAATATCCTAAGTTAATGTTAGGTAAAATTACAATGAAAAAATAACAAGAGGTTTCCCTATAAAGCGATTGACTTTAAATATATTTAAAGTGATAGCATATTTTATTAGCTCCATGCTAATTTATACTGCATTCCCGGTAGGAATTACTCTCTGAAAGGTATGTTTTCCTACCAAAATCCTACTATATAATAGCTTTCTGGTAGAGAAAAAGGCCTTTCAGATAACAATTCCTACGCTGAACAGACTTTACTTTAATATTTATGGGTTCGTCCTTAGCTGTGGGCAATAAAGTCCAAGCTTCACGCTTTTTAAGACTCTTGATTAGATCCCGATCAAACAAATGTCCTTGGTCTTTAACCTGGTGCGAAACCAAGTGAAACACGTGTGATCTTAGGTTCATCATAAGGGAAACCCAAGGTTATAGTACATTTGTGATCACGCAGTACAAGGCGTTACACTAACATTACACAAGGATCACCGTTTACGGGGAGTTTAAGGTTAGAAACCCAGCTGGATGCACAAGGGGTCATTTACTACAGGTGATTTATTGTTGGTGTTTTGTAATACTTTCTCCTCACTTATGTATATGTATTTTTCCTTAATTATCCTTCTCATTCAGAGACGTTATACTAAGCCATTAATAACCGAGTTCTATGGTCGAATGAATTAAGGCGTCACTCTCTCTATAGATTGGACCACCGTAAAAGGGGAGATCAGGGTTCGAATCTCGATCGGGTGTACTGAGGAGAGTTTTTCACTCTTTTCACAAAAATGCGGGAACACTTCCTCTATATTAAACCTCCTTCATTCCTAGCACACTAACGTAATTAGCACATGTTTGTATTGTCGAACGGGCAGTAAGACGTGGTGCTAAAAAAAAGTGTTTTAAATGCACTATTACAAAAAAAAATATATTCTACCATACAGTTGCTGATAATAAAAATATATTGAATTATCTCTTTTGTCAATTAGGATATTACGTGTGGTAAAATCTTTACAAAACCTATTTATGTGAAACTATGCCCGATCATATGCTGCTACTATTGCTCAAGCCCGCACCTTGTACACAATCCTCAAGATATGAATCTTCTTTCATTTTAATATTAACTACACTCGCATTGGGAGGTGGAAGGACAAATATTCGTCTGGTTTGTCTGTCACGGGGAGGTTGGGGTTCCAATTCTTGTGGGGTATATAAGACTGTTTTTGTGTAAAATGGTTTCCCATTCTTCTCCCACGCCAACTCAGATATATTTCCTTTACACTTTTACCTTCTTCATCACTACTCAAGTAATGGGGTTAATTTCTGATAGTCCAGACGGGTAGTAGGACATTGAGCAAAAAAAGCTACCCCCATTTATTCTCAATATTTATTTCATAGAACTAGATACAGCTTTAAAGTAATGTATTATGTAGAGCATTCAAAGCTTGAATCTCAATAAATGACTTCCTTCATGTATGGATTTGTAAGCTAGAATACTAGTCCTATTGAAGGAGCTTTAGGACATAATATAGTCAATAATAATTGATTGCAATATTTGAGAAAGTGGATAGCTAATTAATTAATCTTATTAAATGATTTCTAATCACAACAGTCTACGATTTAAAAGGAGACAAACTTAAGACAGCTTGTATCTGTTTTTATTGCTCATTTTAAAGTTGAGGTTACAAATGTATTGTACTGAGGAAAAATATGCATAGTCATATTAAATGTTCACAGTTAAATAATTATATAAAAAAAAGTTATGCATTTGCTGTGCATTTAAAAGTATTAAACAAATTATCATATTAAATCAAATAATCAGGCCACCATTATTGATATACCTGAATAGTTTTATTTTATATAATTTTGTAATAGTAGTATTATTCGGCGTTCTGACTTATAACAGGTCTATTTCTTTTGTTGGAGAAATTAGACCGCCAATTCACCCTGTCTTCTGACTCCTCCTTCATTTCAATAATTTCCTTCTTTCCGTCAAGTCATCCAATATTTGAATCATCCTCCTTCCTAAGCTCCTTTTTTCCTCAACCTTTCCTCCTATGACGTTGTGCAGAAAATAGTTCCTCCTATGGATGTGTCCGATCCAGTATGCTTTGTCCCGGAGAATCAAATACAAAATGGTTCTCTTCCCACCCACTCTTCTAAGGATTTAATTTGTTATCCTGTATGTCCACCTAATCCTCTCAAGTCTTCTCCAGCACAACATTTCAATTTCCTAAGAGTCCAAGTTTTTGTTACATACAGTACGATGCTCCAAATGTAGCTACTCCTATTTAATTTAATTTTCAATCTAACTGTACTTTCTTATTGTATAATGACAAGTAGGCTTAAGTGATCAATGCAAATAGATATTGAACATTTTAATACCTTGTAATTTCTTGTGTTGACTGTACCTAGTGTATAGAAGATTGAGTGGCCTTGCTACAGGCAAGCCTTCTTTTATGAAACAGGATTAGGCTTTATGAAATTATAATTTTAGTAAATTATTTAAAATAGCCTTAAAGAAGTGTCGTGAAATTTGAGATTAAATTAAAAATAACAGTTTCCAAGTTAGTGAGATTTGTTTGTTATTACGTACTTTTTTCATTAACAGTGCCAAAAACACTAATCTTATCATGTCTTGGTCTTCAGTTGTTTTTATTATTGTACTCAAAAAGATTGAGAGTCACTGCAATGCATGATAGTTGGTTCACGCTAATTTTGGCCTTTTTTGAGAGTTCAAAATTTCTCGAAAGCCATCCTGTATTCCTTCACCTGGCAGCTATTAATAGTTTTGTAAGCTTGAAATGAAAAGTCAAATGACATCACTTGTTAAAGTTACAGGCCCAACATTCGAAAAACGGATGGAACAGAAGCTGTATTTGAAACCTATTCATTTGTTAGAAAATTAACAAACTTATTGTGAACAGACTATAGCAAACACGTGCTTGCAAAATTTCCCATCTCTTTCCCTCACTCAGTTTCACCAACATTCAAGAATCAATTACCACAGCCCGCATGTACACAAGACAGCACCACAGTTTGCTGTGACATTTCACGTTGAGGCTAGCAAAGTTGCCCTTTTGTGCCCCTAAAATTAAATAAATAGAAAGTGATGAAGCTGGAAAGGTTAATTTATTACGAACAAAGGATGATTCAACTTTACGGTGTATATTTTACTACAAATCGAGTAAGAACACCTATATTTGAAAAAGGATATTTATTATTAATGGAATGGCAGTACCTTAACTGACTTTCTCCGATTGGAAAAGGCTCAATGTAAATTTGTGGCTTCTAGCTATGATAAGTTCTTTCTTATTTGGGCTTAGTATGATTATGACAGAATTCGA
>CABFWB010008398.1:0-18213 GCA_902151455.1 Timema bartmani
CTTATTAATTTTAAGTAAATGTTTATATTTTTAGGTAAAGTTGTGAGAAGCCTCTGCGGTGCATTGATACAAGATATATACTAGCTACTATGTTGTAATGTTTCTTTTAAGATGCCACTGGGTTATCCTTGAGATGACCCAAAAGACTCAATAACTTGCACCAACTAAGCTGACACTTTATGTCATCAGTGAAGTTGCCTACCATACATTATGCAGCCTGGAACTTTTTGCATGAGCCAAATCGTCGTCTTCTCTGGATAAGATCAAGAATGGTAAGTTGAACTCGTCCATACAAGGAATAGAGTAGATGTAGACACAAGTTCATGTGAGTAGATGATCCTTAGTTGCACCATCCTCTCAAGCGTTTCCCTATTCTTAACCTTAATTGGTTCCCTTGTTCAGACCATATATGGCTATAAACTGTGAAAGTATCTTTTTATGTTGTATGTACATATACATACATAGCTTGTATACATACACACAAACACACACACACAAAGTGACACACTTGTTTTGGCTCCTGGTTAATGTAAAATAATAAATATCATTTAAATCAATTTTCAGGATAACACTTTTAACTAAAATTTTGAAACCTTTCTAAATTCATGTTTCAGCCTCTTGATTTACTTACTTTATGGCATTACAAACTTGAAAGTTTATTGCCGCACTTACAAAAGTACGCCACCTATCCCTACCTTGAGATATTTCTATCCAGTCCAACTCATTACAACCTATCCTTATCTTGAGCTATTTCTATCCAGTCCAACTCATTACAACCTATCCTCATCTTGAGCTATTTCTATCCAGTCCAACTCATTACAACCTATCCTTATGTTGAGCCAGTTCTATCAAATCCACCTCATTACAACCTATCCTTATATTGAGCAAGTTCAATCCACTCCACCTCATTACACACTATCCCTATCTTGAGCTAGTTTCAACCAGTCCACCTCATTACATACTATCCCTATCTTGAGCTAGTTTCAACCAGTCCCCCTCATTACACCCTATCCCTATCTTGAGCTAGTTCTATCCAGTCCAACTCATTACAACCTATCCCTATATTGAGCTAGTTCTATCCAGTCCACCTCATTACACTCTATCTCTTTCAGGTCCATTCTAATGCTATCTTCCCATCTGTGTCTCGGTCTTCCCAATGGGTTTACCAGTTAATACATTGAATACTGTTCTAGATTCTTCCATTCACACTGCATGTCCTGTCCAATGTAATTTATTAGATTTAATTGTCCTAACAATGCCTTGGAATGAGTATAGTGTGTGTAGCTCATCATTATGTAACCTCCTTCACTCTCAAATATTGTCATCTCCAACACCTTGTTTTCTAACACCCTGAATTTATTTTCGTCGTGTAAAGTAAGAGACCATGTTTCACACCCAAAGAGAGCAACCAGTAAAAATATTATTTTGTATATTCTGAGTTTTACATTCCTTGAAAGCAGGTGCGCTGTTAACAACTTACTGACCGAGTATTAGCATGCATTTCCTAACTTTTTTTAAGAACTGTGTCTTACTACCTGATGAATTTCTACCCAAATATTGTTATTGTTAATTAAAATTGTTCCCGACTATTTAAACGTGTCATCCATGTCAAATTAATGATATGTTGTTCACAGCAATCACTAAATTATCATCTCAAACTGTGTTCTCTGTGTGATTATATATATATATATATACATATATATATATATATAGAGAGAGAGAGAGAGAGAGCATCTAATACATTTGTTTGCATTTCTTGCAACACCTCCTTACTTTCTAGTTCTCAACAAAGCTAAATCATCTGTGTATCCTAATAGCTACATTATACCATACCATTATCCCTATTCTCTTGTATTAACCGATTATGTATTTAGCAAGTATCTGAAGTAATATCCAACCCATACCCTGACACGTGTATGAGTCAACACATCTCAAATAACTTGACAAGTTTTTAGGGTATCCCAAACTTGACTAAAATTTCATATAATGTGTTTTTTTTAACTGAATCATAGGCTTATTTTAAAAATCTATGTATAATTGATGTACGGTCATGTAAATATACTAAAAATACTTTTTTCAGACCTTAAATGTGGTTGTAATATAATTTATTTATATAATATTTAAAAATATTGTACAAAAGGTTATTTTCTAGGCAATTTGTTGTAGTTAAAATGTTTTAACGACAAATAAAATTATTGTTTTTATATTTGTTCCTCTTTTGTTCAATTTGGGTCAGGAAAGTGATGAGGAGGATTACACTCTTTAAGACAGTAGCATCCTCTAATTTAAGGAATGAAATCTCAAAACAAGGCAGTAAGTGGTTGGAACCATCTTGAGGACTATAGGAAAGACAGATGAGTGTTAACTGATTAATATAGTGTGAGTAATAAGGAAATTTGATGAACAGCATATTGAAAGGATAACGTTCACTACAAAACAATTTCATGAATCAAATGACAATCAAAACCACATCAAAGCAACCTGTTATTTAAAGAACATGGTTCGTTAAGCATAATATTTATTTTGTTACAAAAGGTATGGGTTACTTAAATCAGTTCAAGTACTTAGGAAGTCTGATGACAAAGGATTCCTACTCCACAAAGAGAATTAGGTCGAGGATTGCTATGGCCAAGGAAGCTTTCAACAAGAAGAGAATACTGCTGACCAGCAAGTTAAGTTTAGAACTGAGGAAGAAACTGATGAAATGCTGTATGTGGAGCATCACGCTGTATGGAGCAGAAACTTGGACTCTTAGGAAGATGGAAAATAAATACTTGGAGAGTTTTTATATGTGATGCTGGTAAAGACTTGAGACGATTAGGCGGACAGACGGGGGTGACCAATGAACAAATCCTAAGAAGAGTGGGTGAGAAGAGAAACATCTTAGATACGTGATTCTTTGGTACAAAGAAAACTGGATCGGACATGTCCTTTGAGGAATTGTCTTCTGCACAACGTCATAGAAGGAAAGGTTGAGGGAAAGAGGATTCAAATATTGGACGACTTGAAGGAAGAAGAAAACTCTGGGAGCTGACGGAGGAGGCAGAGGACAGGGAGCATTGGCGGTTTAAGTTCACTGAAGGAATGGACCTGTCGTAAGATAGAACACCAAATAATAATATTTAGAGATGACAAGAAATGGATACAACTAATCTTTGAATCCAATCCTACACAAAGTAATAAACAAGACATAAATCATAATTGAATTCAGTCCTCTAAATAAGTGATTTTTATCAAAAGAAAAATACAAAGAAAATAAAGGTAACAAATATTTTATTTACAGTTTATAAAAATGGGCTGAATCTACCCTTGTTCTACTCTTATATTGGAAAATCAATATAATTCAAACCCAAATAGAGTTTTGTACATTTTAATGATGATTATAATTTGGAGCACAGATATATATATATACACATTGTGTAGAAACATTTAAGGCTTTGCACATATTTTAATATACAATAAATAATTTAGTGCTTAATAGTAGGTAAGAATATATCAAATATCACATAGTTGGCAAAATATGGGTTATTGTAATAGGCACATACATTTTCATTTTCAAAACTATACTCTATATTTTTAATGCAACCATTTTGTAAACAAAGTTTATAAAAAATTTAGTAAATAAATTAAGCATTATAAGTTCTGGTAGACCTAGCCAAAATTTTGCTCACTATACTAGTAAAATCTGGTTCAATATACCCTCTTGCTTAAGGCTGTAACAAATGAAGCATTTATCAATTGCTGGATGTCTAATTGATGATAGCAGTTTACTTCATTCCTGGCTTACAATTGCTGGATGTCTAATTGCTGATCACAGTTTACTTCATTCCTGGCTTACAATTGCTTGAATTAGAGACATAGCAGTCCTGGAAGTAAAAGGATTAATTTTAAACTGGAGAAAAATGGAGCTTAGACACATTTAACTAAAGCTAGCTTAAGAAAGCTGATTAAGAAATTTAATTTACATTCAAATTTAAGAAATTTAATTTACATTCAAATTTAAAAAATACACTAACCAATCATTACAGAAATGGCTGCAGGTTATTGCACTAGAATTTATTTGACCCTTTTAATTGGACATCAAATGTTTCATAGAATGACTAGACTTACCAGCTAAAGGTTTACTCGTTGAAAGCTGTAGGCTTTTAAGAACTTTTGGGATATTGGTGTTGAACTTAAAGCAAATAAAAAAATATGTTTTCTCACCACAAGACGATACAAGTTGTAAATTGACAATCCTTCTATTTATCTATCTCGATACCAACTATTAAACTTTTGTAAGGATGGATCAGTCTATTTAATTTATTAACAAATTATATATATAGATATTGAGCCAAACCATATAATAGTAAAACTACTTCCAATTGTGTCACAAATCCATTAAAATGTATTGAATTAATTCGATTATAAACTGAAACATAAAATTACACCATTTAAAGTATTAGAAAAAGATTAAAATTTATTTCAATATCTTAATTTCTTAGATAAAAAAATTAAATAGAAAACTCAACATTATTAATTTAGTTTGTTCAGAACAACTTTTCCTGCAATAAAAAATAAATGGTACAATGTAACGCACAGACTTTCTCCCGCTTTTATCTTGAAATAGACATTTACTAAAAACTAAGTGAGATTTGTGAAACAAAATAATAGGTCTATACATTATTGTAAAAAGACTACACCAAAAATTATAAATGAAATAATATTTACTGTTACTTACCTACTCTATGTATTATATTTGGAAGAAGGTACAGGAAAGGTGGATAGAAACACATAAAAGGGGACGAACACAATATGGCTTTTACAATGTAAAGAAGAACACAGTTCACACTTTACACTGCTGCCACTGGACAAAGAGGTGTTTGTCCTTAATATAATACCTTTTACATGTTCCTATCTGTGTGTCCTATCATTCTTTATATTTTTCCATTTTATCCCTTTTGTGTTTTTTTTATTTCCTCTTTTAGGAAGTTGCGTTGCACGTTTCACACTCCTTCCTGATGAGTTCCGTTAGACCTCTTTGTCCAATGACAGCGATGTAAAGTGTGAACTGTGTTCTTTTCATTGTAAAAGCCATATTGTGTTTGTCCCTTTTATATGTTTCTATCCACCTTTCACTATACCTTCTTCCAAATGTAATACAATTACCTCATAGGTGACCTGGCGGTCTAGGGGTAAGGTGTCGGACTTCTGTGCTGGGGCTCCGGGGTTCTATCCTCGGCACCAGCACAGATTTATGTGATTATCAAACCCTTCCTTCACCTCTGACAAGACGTGTATTAATCACAACTTGTGAATGTGAGGAATGCCAGGCCTCCACCATGGTTCGAATTCCACGTTAAACTGTAGGTCCTCCATTTCATCTCACAATCACCCTACCATTACACGTTAGCGTAAGTGTGTATAACTCAAACGGGTAGTAAGACGCAGTGCTAATAATAAAATTACCTCATAAAGTGAAAAGAGGTTTTCCTTATAGAGATATATTACCTACTCTATGGCATTAGGAACTAAGAACATTGTTTGTTACAAAGAAAAATAGAGAAAAGATAAATATCTTTGTCCACCAATCAGCATAAAAATCAAATTCATTTTCTAAAACCTGACTTAAAAATTTATATATTTGATTATAGCTCAGAAACTATTGGTTTTATAAAAAAGATATTTCATATAAAAGATTTGTATTTTTAATATACTACAACTTTACTTTCGTATCTCAAATAGTTGCGGAGATATGATGAAAATTGGAAAATTTCCCTAATGTAAAGTACCCTCAAAGTTATTTTCATGAGAAAATGGAGAGCTGCCATCTTGTTAATAATGATAAACAGTGTCTAGATATAAAATTTAATCAAAATCGTTAGAACAAATTTCGAGAAATTTGATTTTTTCTCTTTTTGCCCTTAAGTAAACTACCCTTAAATTTAAGGTTAGAGAGCTAATTCCAAAAACCCCTCAAAGGGACCTTATGAAAAGCCAAAATATTGAGTTTTAGCCCAATTGGTAAAATAGTTTCGACTATATGTACAGACAGACGGCATCGAGAAAACCAGTTTTTTTGTTTCAGGGGGTCAAGAAAGGTTGACATTTATCAAAAGCTCAAGTTAGATTTTTTTTGACGATCAAAATACTTTCTCTACGAGGTGTAGAGAGAAAATAAATATATATATTTTTAGCACCGCATCTTTTTACCGATTCGGGTTATACGCTTATGTACTAATTACGCTAATGGTTTTAGGGATGAGGAAGGTTATATTTATAAATGTACCCACATTTGCATGGAGGAAGAATGGAAAATCATTTTGGAAAAAACCACCCTCAGTACAACCAACTGAGATTTGAACTCCAATCTTTTAACCATCGGCAATCTAGTTTATTGTGAGAGTAGCGCCTTAGACTATGCAGCCATTAAAGCTGATTATATATTTTTATTACAACAGCAGATGTCAAGGTTATAGAGTAGGAGAAATGATGTCCTGCAATGAAGTTACGGTCCAAACGAAAGACAATCATGATAAAGGAAATATGCAGTGACTAATGTGAAGTGATCATGTGCCATACCTCCTAAGGAGTTCTTGCTCAGACATGATAACCAGGGTAGATGCTGGTAAAATAATGCCTTAGTAAACCATCAAACGCCTAGGCTGTGAGTGAATTGATGCTAAACAACTCAGAAATGTCAAATACCTTAGTCAAAAGTAGTTTTATAGCTTTTGTACCATTTGTTTGTGGTATTGAATTACTTTTAGTTAGAGCTTTTGCGACATCACATCCAGACTGTGCTAGTGTAGTGTAGCACAGCACCACGGCTCAAGCTCAGTCACTTGACAAAGGAAAGTTGTGACGACTAGAGGGCATAGCAGCAGCAGCACCTGCTTCGAGCCACAAGTTTAAGGAGACAACCTATTGGTGGCCATGCAGGAAGGAAGGCAAATTAGTGTTTGTACAATGCTGTGACTTCAGGAGGTCCAAGGAACTTTGAGACCACTGAAACCACTATCCAATGGTTTCATTCAACGTGCAAGGGGGTGATTGTGTGGTGCAAGCCGTGGTGTGCGTGCTTTCACTTTGTACCACATGTTGTAGTAAGGAGACCGAAGTCCTACACTTCCAGATTGCAAAAGCTAAGTTTATCAACAGTTAGGGACAACTCAAGCGGTTTGTGAACTCATTTTTTTTTCGTGAGCCTAATTTAGAACGCATCACACAGTCAAAATTAGACACATTGTACTTAATTCGTAGTGAAGTTAATAGACACATTAGCCTTAATAACACTATTTTGTAATGTTAATATGTTTTTTTGAATATGAGTACTGTTTTACGAGCCGCGGTTGTGTCATGGGCATCTAGTTGGGAGTATTGAGAAATTAATTTATGACTTTTGTTTTTTGGGTAATTTGTTGGTTGTTTATTTCATGTAATAAGTCTTGTCCATCTAGTGCATGCTGCATTCAGCCGAAGGGGAGTCACCGAGGCTGTGTCTAGTTCTATTTGCTCTATCTCTAAGGCAAGTGGGGTAAGTTTTGACAGGGCTCAAGGCTAGGTCCCTTGTGATATCTGAAATGGGCCGTAGTCTGGAATCCCAAGTGTTGTCAGAATGGTGGCACACATGGATCCCAAGTGGCTTGTGAAGTACAATGAGAGTACTAAGCTTCATGCCTAAATACCTTCCTTTCTCATCATTTTGAAAATAAGAATCAAGAATGTATGCCATACATCTAAATAGAGATTTAGGCCTCCCATGACATTTAGTGGAATCTTTCTAATAATAAGTCAGATATGCGCTGGCCTGCTTACGACAGGAAAGATTTGATTTGTGACCGCTTAATGCAGTGTCAGCTGTTTTAGTTCAAGAGTTTGGAAATATATATCAGTATGAAGCAACCATAAGTTAAATTAAAAATAAAGTTAATTTTATACTACTTGAAAGTAGCTAAGGAATCACTTACCTAAGAGACTGATCAAAAGCAACACCCCTCGACAGTTCAACAGTCTTTATTTCTCTCTGCAGATCAGGTAGAGTGCAGGCTATTAATTTAGGATAGTTTCTTGCAAGTTTAGTAAGTAATTGGAACAAGGGCTGTGAGCTGAATGCCATATGACTGTATAATCCCACTAGTGTATTCAAAAACGTTTCCCTGTAATAATACAAATGTTTGAAATAAAAGATTATAAAAATTACATTTAATATCACAGGGTTTACAACTGTTCTGAGCATAGAAAACAGTAGAAGTGGTAACAAAGATCAAGCAATGCACTTTGCATTGGGAACCTACAAGATATTCTGTATGATAATCATTCAGCTTAAACAATACATATGGTCCTGTAGCTGAGTGGCTTTATAATAGTGGCCACATCAAAAAATTATTGTTCAATATCCAAGTAATTACTTTATAGAATTTTAATTACTGAAAATGTATTACATGCAATGTCATATATAATACTGGGAGATGGTTATTTTGTTAGACTAGTCAGACTACCAGAATTAAATTTGTAGATCAGAGTATTAAAATCAAAGTAAACTATGTTTGCCAAGCATTTGTTACAACTGGGCAACTAGAAATTGAAAATAATTAGCTCCAGTGGACTTCAAACTATTAAAATTATTCAGCCAATTTATGTTAACAATCAAGATTCAAAATGGAAACCTTTGAGCATCAGGAGGATAGTTTTTTTTTATTATTAATAATAAGCAACACAAAAATATAGCTACTAATAAACCTATATTCTGCAAACCTTATTTGTTTATTTTGATCAATCAATGGACTTTTGAGGAGCTCATTAAGGAGACCAAATGCTAGGTGCTGTTGCACTCTTGTAACTTCCCTGATAGCCTCTTTCAGGATGTGACTCAAACAAAGTTCCATCACAAGCTGCAGGACTACTTCATCATCGTTACATTCCCTTGTCAACACTGTCAGAAATCTCAAACCCTAAAGGAAAAAACATTTATTATCATGATGGTCTTGTATTTATTAAAATATGTTAAGAGTTGGTATAGAAGCTAATAAAAATCTTCAAAATAGTCAAAACCTTCAAAATAGTCACAAATGGAAAAAAAAACACCATATTTGAGCCGGATTTAGACCAAACTTGATATATATAAACAAACTATTGAAGCAACAAACCAATGTATTATTATTATTATTATTATTATTATTATTATTATTATTATTATTATTATTATTATTATTATTTAACACCGCGTCTTACTACCCGTTCGGGTTATACGCTTAAGTACTAATTACCCTAATGGATTGGGAATTGGGAAGGTTGAATAGAGGAAGTGAACCCGCATTTGCGTGGAGGAAGGGTGGAAAACCATTTAGGAAAAACCACCCCCAGTTCACCCAACCGAGATTCGAACCTCGATCTCCCCGTCCTCGGCAGTCGGGCTCAACACGACTAGCGCGTTAGCCAACTACGCCACCGAGGCGGGTCAAACCAATGTAGGAAAATGCTATTTACAAAAAGTGAAAAAATAAAAAGAACCTTTAAGCTATTATAGCAATCATGGATTTTTTTTAAAAATACCTGGCCCCTGTATATAGCAACAAACTGAATGTAAAAAGCAGACATAATCCATATACTGTGCAGTTTCTGTCTAAAATCAATCCATATACTGTGCAGTTTCTGTCTAAAATCAATCCATATACTGTGCAGTTTCTGTCTAAAATCAAGCCCAAAATAAGTGAAACAAAATAAAAGACGTTGTTATAGAAACATAACGGGGGGAAAAGAACAATGCATTTCACTAAAGTGTGTACATGAAATAATATACACTTTTACAGAAACATATTGTATGTTCTGTGCGTTTTCAACCCCACATTTCCCAAAGCCCCCCCCCCCCNGAGTTAGATAGATAATTTCAACATCTCTGAAGAACCTTATAAAAACCCTAGATATAAAGTTTAAGGCTTTGGTGAAATGGTTTCAATTCTAGGCAAAAAAAAAAAAAAATTTAAATTCATTGGGTCATAAAATGTTGACATCCATACAAATTTTTAATTCAATTTTTGATGATCACAATATTTCCTCTCTCCTTGAGGTCACAAGAAAGTAAACATTGTCCACAGCCTGTTGATAGTTTTATACAATTGTATGATTATTTCTTTTTTTAAAAGCATTATTTGCACGTCTATTCATGCTTGCAGTGTGTGCATAAGACTGATTAGGGTTCAAATATGTGTTTGTGTCTTTTTCTAAAGTGACACAATCACATTGTCTAAAGTTTCATCCAAAAAGGCTGTTTATTCAACATGAATTCTCTACTACTCTACAAACTGAGATATTCTGATGATTGTTTAAGTCAATGTCCACTTAACTATTACAACTTTCATCCATACTCAATCATATGAGTGGTACTAAAGCCTGCCACAAAAGCACAAATTTCTGATGAAGTGATTTTGTTAGTTGAGTTAAATAAATTTATAGAAGAAATAGGGTTCAATCTTCTGTTAATGCTATTATAAATTAATACAATCATTGCATTAAAAATCTATCAGAAATCTGTAAAAGTGTTATTTTAATTATTTAACTACCCAACTAAGAGTTTAGGCTCTTTAAAAAAGCCTTTCAAGTCAAAATGTGTGGTATACTATTCGTTTTAAACATTTTGTCTACAACATAATCACTGTATTTTTCTTTTTGTGAAATAGGTTTCACCATGACAAAATATACATGCTCATGTATTCAAGTAAAATTAGAGTTTAATACTCACATTTTGTACACTTTTGTGATTCTTTTCAGTACTAGATTTGTATTGTAAGAAATCATTTTGTATGGTTTCTACAATAAACCGACCGATTTGTCCTTTTCTTTTAAAGCATTTTAAAAGTGTATGTTGGGTGAAATCTTCTTCCTCATAAAGATTTAAATGTCTTGCAACCAACAACTTGAGTGTACGGATAATGAATGCATCCGACGGCGAGTATAATTTTTCAATCTCAATCATATAAAGATGAAGGTATTTCTTCATAACTTTTATTCGAAATGGATGCAGTTTTACATTTACAAGTGTAGATGGAAGTAAAAGATTACTTATGAGAGGTGGAAGTACACTATTAGATTTATTCTGTAACAAAACATTTATTTTGATATACAAATAACTCAACATTATGTCGCATTTCTCAAAAATAAACATTTCCTTAAGGGTGTTACATGGGGGAGCACTGAAAGCGATGCAGCTGTTTCGAAATTCTGGATTATTTACCAAGTGGTTGGACATTTCTTAAAATGGTTTTCAACTAAATTTAGGCTTAAGTTTTGACCAGTTAAAGAGTTTAAACTTTAAATTTAATGTTTTTTGAAAAAAAAAAAGTCTGGTAGCTTATATAAAACCTTAAAAAAACAATCCCGCATTTGCTTCAAATTTTCTGTTGTGACCCTAACAAAAAATGACTGTATTTGATAGAGGAAGGCTGGTTCTAGGTCTCTTATCGTTTTACTTTAATCTCAGAAGTAATAATATTTGCGTAAAGCGTAGATGATTTTTTTTTAAATTTAATCTTAAAATTTAAACTTTATATTTAGATATGTTGATAGCTTTCACCTACAGTTTGGTGAAAACCATATTTAAAAATATAAAGCCACTTCTTAAAAAATGTGGGATTTCCAAATGCATAAAACGCCCTCCCCATGTAACAGACTTAAAATATACCCTTTAAGGGTTGTTTTCATGTTATTCTTAGTGTATATATGCAAAGTTACACAGATTTACACCAATGAAATATATTATACATAGTAATGAATGTTTGTATAAAGGCCACATCTCAACACACAATTCTGAGGGTTCCTTTAGTAAAATACTAATAGCCTCTCAATTTTATAATGCATAGTTTATACTATAAACAATTTGTCACAGCCTATATTAATCTTATTAGGTTAGAAAAATTGTGATGAGTAAAAACAAGGGCTAGATAAATTTCTATTTAGCACACACATTATTTAAATATATCAAATTTAACTCTTACCTTTAAATAAAGTAGAGGACCGACACTCTGAACTATTTTTAATACACGTAAATAGACTCTGTCTAAAACCTCGTATCCATGAACTTCTGGTTTCTTCAAAAGTGGGTCTATTATCTTAATAACTTGGTCAAAGTAGAAACAACACTTCTCTCTCAAGGATATTTTTTCTTGGTCAGTTTCAAGTTTATCATAAATGTCGGTTAAGATTCTTCCAAATATGTACAAAGGATCTTCTGCCTTCACCAAAGATAAATTAGAAGAATTTGTCAATTGTTCAAGTAAATTTTGAACCATGTTTGTTAGTGGAAGAGTTGAATTGGGGTGAATTGTAGATAAAATAATCCTGTGAATAAATAAGTATTTAGTTTGTCATTTAAATATAAAAGGTTTATTTTAATTTTTTTCAAGAACAAGAATATTTTAAAGCATATTTACATATACTAACACATAACGGTTTCTAGCATCTTACACAAACAGATAAGACATTAGTTTTTAAACATCATTATATTACCCTTTTCCTTGTTAGGATTTAAAGTGAAAACCAGACAATCATACAGTGAATAGAAGACCAGTCAATGATTATCTCTATCTAATACTATCCATACAACTCTGCTCAGAAAAATTCATTACCATTTCCTATTAATAATGCAATCATTCACATTTACTCAGGCATAGGCACCAGCACTAGGAATGGGGGTGCGGGGTGTCCATGAATACATGACCCCCCGCCCCCATCAATCTTTTGTAGGGGAGAGGGGTAAGTTTTGTAACAAATTTAATCATGATTGTCACGACCCTTAGAAGTGAAAAAACTTAATTAGTCTCATCCTTTACTTGCATGGCCTGAATACACACCTATGAGTCTCAACANACACCTATGTACTAATTACTCTAATATACTAGGGATTTAGCAGGTTGAATTCAGAGGAAGTGTACCCACATTTGATTGGAAGGAGGGTGGAAAACTCATTTGTAAAAATCACCCTTAGTACAGCCAACCAGGCTTGAACCCCGATCTCCCCGTCAACAACAGTCTAATCTATTGTGTGATTGACGGCTTGGACTATCCAGCCACCCAAGTGGGTCTTCCAAAATTAATCCTATTACAAGTTTAAGCATTATAGTTTTTGGAGGACTGACAAATTATTCAAAGTTAAAAGTATATAATGGCTATATTATAGACTTTGACTAAGTTTACTAATAAATTATTTTTATATTGATTTATTTTTCAATGTGAACAGATACTATTTGGATTATTATAATAAACTTTACTTTACATCCATTACTGTTTCCAGCCTATGGTATGGGTCAGTTCTATATTTGAGCCAAATATTTTCCACTACCGGCTTGATAGGTCTGTTGTAGCTTTATATGCCTTATAATATAACTTAAGACTAGGACAGGCACAACATCCAGTCCCCTGCCGTTAATTTATCACTATGAAAGGGTAAAACCATATTTCACCAATGATAAATTTTCAGCCATGCTGGGAATCGAATCCGGGACCCTTAGCTCAGTAGAAAGACATACTATAGACTGACCTAAGGTGTCAGATCATCATAATACAAGTTGTACACAAATACTTAATGTTAATTACCTTATCCAAGCCTTAATTATAAGATGAACACAATTAGGAATTAGTTTGATGAGGGCATCCAAAGCTTGTTGTTTTTGTAAAAGTACAACTAGATAGAGTTGACTATCTTTGACATCAACGACCAAAGACGTCCCAAAGTATCTAAATAGATCAATGAACGAACTTCTAATCTGATCTGGTTGATTTAATGACCACGCAGTAAGTTCACCGGCTAAGTTAATCACTTGGGCACATTTGGCACTTTTTGAGTCCGCACAAAAGTTCTTTAAGAATGAAATTAAATTTTCTGCAATAACAGTACTTGTAAGTTTAAAATTATGATGCTGTAACAGTGCTAATAGGAATGAAGTGATCTGCCCAAACTGATAGATGCTATTTTCTGCAGTATGTGATAGATATTGGAGCAACCAATTCTCTGAAACAAACATCACCAGTTTATTTAAGTTTGATCAATAATGATTTTAAAATAAAACATATTCATATGTATGTTAAATGAAATAGAACCACAGTGGGATAATATAAAGTATAAATTACGAACTAAATGTCAACATTCTTTCTTATTTTTCTCTATAACATTCATTAATTCAAAAGTGTTAAATTAATGGTCTGAGTTCTGGTTGTTGAGTTCATCCTACAATTATATTGGTTTTGAACCACCAATTATTAGTATTAGGGCTCTAAAACAAATTGCAACTGAGAAATTGAAAAAAGATAAAACGATTTGAGTCTTGAATTTAATATTTTTTTCAAATCCTCAAATCTCAATACCCTTAAGGATTTGAGGTGTTCCAAGGATTGGAGGGTCCCTTCCCCACTCAGAAACAACTTTCACAAGCATTCAAACTGCACCTCTGTTGCTCTTCTAGTAATAGTGTGTCCAGCTAAGCTATATTTTAAAATTCCTTGATTTTTCCAGAGCCAATTTCCAACTTTTCCAGTCACAGTATATATTACAAACATTATTTTGTTAAGATCCAATTTAATGCAATAATATTTTTAGACGTATACACTCTGAAGTTGTATCACTCTATGAAGGTGTTAAAGGATTTCAGTCTAAAGCAATGGGCTAATGGATTGTGTGATCTTCTTAGATTTCAGTTAGATCATATTGATACATTAAAAGATCACCTTACACCAGTACAGTTTAACATTGTTGTGAAACACATTCTTTTTTTAGTTATTTCTTCTTATAACATAATTGAGTCAACACATGTGCATAGCTTTGCCTCAACTTTGTCTAAAGACTTTCAGAAAAGACATTAAAATCAAATGTTGACATTGAGAATTTAGATTAATACACTCAACAGGGACAACTCTGTTTAAAGAGATTCACGGTGAGTATTGACTTGAAAAAAAAAATGTTATTTTGACTAAATTAAAATTGATTATTATTTTAGTGAATATAAAATATTTGATCAAGTTGTCTTACTTTTCTCTGACTATGCAAATTCCCTAATTTTTCTGTTTTCCATGTTGCTGTACACCCTGAGGAAGGTGCTCTTCCAATTACAAAAGAATATGTAGATTTGCTTCAATTTAAAAACTAGCAAAGAGAAAATATTGTCTAAATACAAGACGGCCAAAGTTTTAATTGTCTTACCAAAGAGAACATGTCGAGAGAGTTCTAATGTAGGGTTCAGTTCAAAAATATGTTGTAAATCCTTAACAAATAATTTCATGAGTGCTGTATCATTGGTGTGACAATGAACTAGAGAGACGAGTGGTTGAGCAACTTCTTTAATATCTTTTCCTAAAAATAAAAAATAAACTCATATAAACTCTTTTATGATAGATTATTTTTTATGGTAATATAGTTTTAGTATAGCATTGAGATATATATTTTTATCTCAAGTTTCAAATTAAAAAATTTATTTGATGTAGAATTTGTGCATCTTCTTAAAGATTGAGGGATAGACAAAAAAAGCAGCTATTTTTTTATCACAAATATATCTCAGAAAAATATATCTACCTTTAGAAATGTGAAGCAGTATTAGAGCAAGGTGGGCTTTCCAGACAACATTTTGACGAGCAAGGCTCAATTTTTCTAGATGCAACATTCCAAGATATTCTTGAAGTTTTTCTGCCTGAAACACCAAGTTCTGCTTGCAAAAACTGACCATGGATAAGCAAAATAATAGTACTATCATAAAAAAATGTGTATGAATCAAGGCTTTAAATATCAAAATGGTCCAATCTCTCTAAATAGCCTAGAAAAATTGTATTATTTACTTATTTTGACTCAACTTGTCTAAAGTCGCACGGTAGAGGGGTGAAAAGGTATCAAATGTTGACTTTGAGAATTGAGATTAGTCTGCTCAACAGGAAATAACTGTGTTAAAAGATATTCACTGTGCAACATTCCAAGTATAGTTTAGAATTGTTGTGAGAGAAATTCTTTTTTAGTTTTGGAAAGAAAAATGTTATTTTGATTAAAGTAAATCAAAGTTGTGTTTTTTTTAGTGATTATGTGAACATTCCAGAAATTTGATATAATTCTATGACTTTTCCCTAACTAGGCAAATTTCCAGGTTTTCCAGGTCTGTGGACACCCTGTATATGGATAAGGAAAGTATAATTTAGAAGGAATGCACCAAAATTTGTGTTGAGGGTGAGCGCGAAACCATTTATGAAAAACAGCCCCTCGTACACCAATTTGAACACCAAAAAAGGTTTGTATAAGTAAAAATAATAAATTAAAATAACAAGAGCAGGCCCAAGACTTTTCAATTTAAATAATTTTTTTTTACCTAACTATTAAGGACGTTAAAATTAAATCATATTTGGAATTCTTTTATTCCCTTCTCCTTATATGAGCTTTAGACTTCTAATGCGATGACTTGTTTCAGTGTTATGTGTTACACCATCTTTAGGTCTGAGGAAAACCAATACATATATAACACTAAAACATGTTGTCATAGAAGACTAAACCACAAATAAGGAGAAGGGAATAAATGAATACCAAAGAAGATTTAATTTTATCATTTATTACTCCTTACCAAATAAATAGAACATTATAAAAAATATTTAGGATGTGCCTAAGAAGTGTAGAGGTGTGATCTACAGGACATACTATGTACCAATATTGACATACACAGAGGGAACATGGGTAATGAAGGAGCAGGATGAAAGCAGAATTCAAGCCTGTGAAATGAGATTTCTGAGAAGTATTATAAGAGTGACAAGAATGAATTGAGGGGAGAGGAAAAGTTAAGGAGGAGTGAATGTAGGACAGGAGAGAGAAGGCTAAGGTGGTACGGTATATCCTATAAGAGATTTGACCATATTGTCTTAGCTGAGCAAACTATGTGAATAAGTTGAAAATTGATTAAGAGCTTAATAGGGGAAAAAAAAATCCTGAGAAGACACCTATCTGTGTACACAATTTTTTTAACAAAGTAATTACAAATGTAGTTTGTTTTTTAGAATCGTATCTTACAACCTATTTAGGCTATACAAACCCTTATGTATTTTTGTATTTTAACCATACATCAGGCATTCACTGTGAAATATAACTTTTACATCCATTACTGTTTCCAGCCGATGGCCTAGGTCAGTTTTTTTATTCAAGTCATATATTTTCCACTATTGGATCACTAGCCCTGTTGTAGCTTCATATGACTTAAAATCTAACTTAAGACTAGGACAGGCACAACATCCAGTCCCCGATCGTTGATTTAACAATGTGGCAGGGTAAACCCATATTTTCACCAATGATAAATTTTAGGCCACGCTGGGAAATGAACCCGGGCGGGCCCTTAGCTCAGTAGGCAGACACGCTACTGACTGAGCTAAGGTGTCGGACTGTGAAATGAAACTAATGTATATAAATACAGAGTAATTAAAAAAAAGAATCAAACATAGACCAACTAGGTTCATAGCTTTGTTTACTCTGAAAGGTTACATTCTTATCTTGACGG
Source organism: Timema bartmani (assembly GCA_902151455.1). NCBI lineage: Eukaryota > Metazoa > Arthropoda > Insecta > Phasmatodea > Timematidae > Timema > Timema bartmani. The sequence goes on from CABFWB010008398.1 coordinate 17,487, forward strand.
ATTACACTATGTCCCTGTTTTATAAGCTAGAACATAGTGGAATAATGCAAGGAAAGCTTGTAGCCTTACACAGTAAATCAAGGGTACATAGATAATAAGTTAACTATCAAATAAGTATAACTGTGGATTCACACGTTTGCCGAAAAACAAGCGCAGAACAGAAACATAGTCACGTGACGAGCTCTAAGCCAATCACAAGATTTCCACCTAATCGGCATGAGCTGTTCCGTTAAATTTCAACTAATCTCTACTTTCTCCGCTCTGCTTGAGATCTTTGGCATGGGAGAACCAATAAAATCTCAAAACCAACCATTTAAAATCAGTGCGCATGTGCATATGACAATGCATGTGCTGTAGAGCTAACAGCAAGCAGACAGCTTTGTTGGCCGTTGTGAGGAGATTTGTAATAACCTGTTAATGTAAAGCATGAGTATTGATTTATTGGATTGTGCCACGACAAAGCGTTATAATTTGAAAATATTCATTGGGAGAATGATCTACAATATAAGTCTATCTACTAGAAAATAAAATATGTTGATATTCAGCTGTTTTACATTTGTGTTGCAATCAGTGGCGGATTTACCAACAGGCTGAATAGGCTGGAGCCTAGGGCGGCAGATTTTAGGGGCGACAAATTTGGGGCCAAATTATTTTTTTTTGTCTTACAGAAATTAAAAAGATTCATATTTATATACCTAAATGTTATTAGGTCCACACAAACAATTCA
>CABFWB010008399.1:0-18210 GCA_902151455.1 Timema bartmani
CTAGTAGTTACCCTCGTCTCAGAACTGTGACAATATACTTAAAGGGCCATTGAAAATGAGCAAATTTCGAATTTTCATTATTTTTTTATAAATATAGATTATCAAAATGTAAGGTTGAGAGTACTAGATAAGCATGTTGCCAACTTTTATCTTTCTTTTGGCTTAAGTCAAGTTTGGAAAAAATAAAACACTACCTAACCATGGCGTATTTCCTGAACGTCTGTAACGCATTTCATCGCTCCGGTAGGCGGCCCCCTTAAGCGTGCATCAGCAGGTCCAACTCAGCTCCCGGCTTGCTCGAGGTATGGAAGTTAAAGGAAAAGATAGACCTATGAGGGCTACGACATGCCAAAAATGTGTGTGGTGCATTTGTATTTGAATGATTACTCGAAATTTTCCGTGGTGACAATTGGGGACAAAGCGACAGAGTTTCTTGTTAGTAACTACAGTATGTCCCTATTATGATAGAATGAAGATTTGTGCACAATGCTTATCTGTGAAGGCATTCTAAAATGGTCAAAACCACCTTTTAAACGCAGTTTTTATCCAAATATAACTCAATATTTCGACAATGTTCTGTATTAGAAACGTCTATTAACTCTTTATCTCAATTAATGTTTAATCAGAAATTGTTCACGTGTAATAGTGTTTGTGTAAATTTACGATTCTGAGCCGACTGTATCACAAAGTTGATGGATATGTGATGCACGCTCTTAAGATTCGGATGGACATCTCGAAGTTTTGCAAATCTCTTTTCCAAGTAGTACTATGTTATATCACCTCACCAAAGGTTCGCTATTGTAGTAGCTAGGGCAGTCACCACACCAACCCCTCTCCCCCTCCTATACTTCCCCCCCTTTCAGACTGTCTTTGCATTGCACCGTTACTCCAGGCATCAACCCCCACCACCCCTAATTCATTCACCTTATTGCTTACTACTCAACAAAAGACAAGCCATCACCGATGTACTCTCCAAGGAGTGATGCCGAGTTTTGAGCCGCATCTCGGGGTTTTATAGAATGGTGTCCAAAGTCAAAGGACAAGTACTCGAACCCCTGTCAAAGTATAATTTTCCTGAGTTACCTTAGGAAATAATAATCTACAATAAATTTTGACCTTTTTATTTGGTTTATCTATTACTGTAGAAATATATAAAAATATATTTTTTTCCCTATAGTTAAAAAAATATAGCCCTTTTTGTTTTTTCAATAACATAGTTTTTACTGTTGTTACTTGCGCTAATTATTTAAATACGTGGTGTAGGGAGGTAATAACTAAAATAATTGAACCATCATTTGTTTGTACAGAAGATAGAAAAAAGCAAAGTGAAAATCCCACTTTCTTTTAGCTGTTAAAAAAATTGGAACAATCTTTAAAAAAATTAATGAGCCAGAAAAAAGGGCCCAAAGTGGACTAAAAATTGCAATATTTTAAATTTTATCTCAATGAAATAGAATGTACACACTGTACGCCTACTTCACTTTACAAATACTGTTAACTTTTTTTCGAACATCTTACTAACAAGAACATTGTATTCTAAGATCTAAAAAAAATCTGGATTGAATAAAAGTCGGTAAACCATGTTTTCATATAAATTAATTTATTATTATTATAAAAATGATTATAAACTATCTAGACTTTTTTATTGTTAGGTTCAATACACAGGTTATTAACGGCTTAATTTTTTAAAATTTAATTATTTAGCACAGCGTCTTGCTACCCATTCGGATTATACACCTATGTATTAGTTACAATAATGATTTAGGGATTAAGAATGTTTAGTTGAGGGGAAGTGCACCCGCATTTGCATGGAAGGAGAGTGGAAACACGTTCTAGGAGGGAAAAAACCTCAGTGTCCCCAACTATTATTCGAACCTCAATTTCCTTGTCATCAGCAGTCTAGTCTACTGCGAGATCCGAACCTCGACCACCCCGTCAATGGCGATCAAGCCTACGGCTCTACCTATAGAACACTGCTGCGAGTAACTAAGCTTTGTAAACAAATACTTACTCTTTCTTGACACCTTGTAAAGAAAGTATTGTGATCGTCAAAAAATTTGAACTCGAGATTTTGATAAATGTTGACGTTTCATGACCCCCTAAAACCAAAAAAGTTGTTTTCGCAATTCCGTCTATCCATCTGTCTGTACCTCGGGCTAGAGTCAAAACTATTTTACAGATTGGGCTATAACTTGCTAGCTGGGGTTTTCATAAAGTCTCCTTGAGGTTTTTTTTAAAATTAGATATCTAACCCTAAATTTAAAAGAATAAACGGTGACCTGGCGGTCTAGGGGTAAGGTGTCAGCCCTCTGTGCTGGGGGTCCGGGGTTTAATCCTCGGTCCCGGCACAGATTTATCTGATTGCCAAACCCTTCCTTCACCTCTGACAAGACGTGTATTAATCACATCTTGTGAATGTGTGGAATGCCAGGTCTCCACCGTGGTTCAGATCCCACGTTAAACTGTAGGTCCTCCATATCATCTCACAATCACCTTAACCCTTTTTTAAATAACTTGTATATACATATATGTATGTGTGTGTGTGTAGTTGTGTGTAGTTGTGTGTAGTTTCGTTTAAAATAATGAGGTCTTAAATTAAAAAATAATCTTATGAGTATTTTCAGGGGACGGAAATAATAGCTTTAATACACATGCCCCCTCCCCTAATTAACTTCCTGGATGCGCCACTAAATCTTAATATCTTCAAAATTAATCCTGCTATAAGTAAGAACCGGTCTTGTTTGTCTATAAAACATGAATACAACTATTTAGAGAAAGCATGGTCACCTTTTCTTAAAAAACTAATGTTATACAATTAGGTTATATCTAATCAAGAAACACTGTTTAGGCAAATTATTTATAAGCTAAACAGAATCAGGCCTACTCTATAAAAAAAACTTTTAACATAGGTTATGCAAATACATCACAAGGAACATTTTCAATAACTCAGGTTTGGAGATAATAGTAGTAACAAAGTGACAGACAATAATTAGCATCAAGTTGAGGGTCTTACCTGAACAGGATATAAATGATATAAATGGGGTGAAGGAAGGGGGAGTAGCTGAGCTTACAAAAAAGATGGAATGATAGATAATGCCAAAAAAGGGTTGGGGAGGAGAGGAAAAGGTGTTTCCGATGACAGCAGGAACAGACTGAACTTTTTCAACAGTTTAGGCATGATTTAATTAGAAAATATCAAATTTTGTAAAAATTATTGTACTATAAATATTCGTCGTGTATGACAGAACATTATCTTATTCTCTATAATAATATGATAACTTCAGAACTATATTCTTGTATTTCATGTTTTATTTAATTTTAATTTAATTGAAACTACGCCTTATTGTAAAAAACTAAATATTAACTTGTAACTTTTTAATTAATTTAATTCATTATAAATTTACAAGTTAATTATAATACAAAAAACCGCTTGTTGTTACTATGCATAGTTTCTAATAAATAGGCTGTACAACATTATCATTCTTATATAGTAGGTGTCCATCTGAATCTTAAAAGGCAAGTTCTCAGGTGAAAATAAATATAAAATGAACATCACAACACTCATTTCATTAGACTGAATAATTATTTAACGCTTTCATTAAAAGTGAAAGGGAAATTTACTTTTCTTCATTTTTAATGATCATCATTAAAAAAATGAAAACAAAATGAACATTGAGAACATGTGCAAGAAATACTGAATTCATTTTTCTTTTAATGAAAAGATTTATTTAGATTCAACGTTACACTGCGACCACTTGCGACCTTCAGGTGTGTCCCCCCTCCCCCGATGTTGGTTAAAAGTTTGAAAGTTGGGAATTTTGTGAGATTTGAGATTTGTAGCTGGGAAATTCTAGGTTTATTCTGTACCCCATTACTTTATATTATGAAAGTCCTTAACCACAGACATGTACTGACATATTTAAAATTTCCCAACTGTTGGTCCCAACTCTACAAAAAATCCCAACTTCAAAAATCATCAAACATTGAAAGGAGATGATTCCTCCGGTAGTAAATTTTAGACATCTTAGTTAATCAAGTAGTCTAGTAGTGCCATTGTCAGTAGGCAGAAACAACGGCCGATGAGTGTATGCCGAATGCGGTATGGAAACAAATCGTAAGGAAAAATGAGCTGCCCAGTAGCAAAATTTAACTTAGCCAACAATACATAAAGTTACAGCATTGTCAGCCAATGTTTTGTTTATGGTTTAGTGTTTTTATTTATGACTTTGGTGGCTTCTAGACTGTCACAGTTTTATGTAAATTATGATTAAAATTATCATATGTTGTACAGACAATGCCTTAATGCTTTATTAAATTTTGAAGGAATAAATGCAGTGAATGTTACGCAACATTTTATTGTTTTCTTATTGAAAGTTCTGACTGATGAAATGAGGACATTGAGGTTAGTGTTAATGTTTGACTTCTGAAATACACACCAATTTTTCTAGCAAGTACCCATACTAGTTTGAATTGAACTGATGTATCTTGTTTCATTGTTTATTAAAATAGGCTTTCATGAAAGCAATTTAAATAGTCTCAAAGCAACACTGAAGGAAGAGGAGTAATAGGGCTGTGTTACATTGTTACAATTTTTATAATTTTTCATTTGATTAAACAAACTAAGTTTTTTTTTTCCACCCTTCAACATTTTCAAACTTGGGATACATTTTTAAATTCGTTATTTAGTGTTTGATTTGCATGAAATTTTGTATGACCATGTTGTTTAGAGAAATTTGCCATAAGTTTGTTAGTAAAATTTCAAGGGAATCCCCTTCACCCTCATGCACTAAATTACAATATGCTTTGAATAGTTTATTGATATCAAAGGGTCGCGATGGCCGCAGAGAGAAAAGTTGTGGTCATAAACTACAAAATGTTGGAAACCGCTGTAATAAAGTCAGTTAAATTTTGTAATTTAAAATACACATTTTGAACGATATCTGCAAATCTAAATAAATATATTTAAGCTCAATTGGATATTTTTAGCTCAGATGCAGGTAAACTGATATAATAAAAATTCAATTTACTTCCTTATGAACTGAAAAAGCCTTGTAGCTTTAAAAATCCAGTATGAACAATTAAATAAATACATTTAAAAATACAGTTGCCTAAAAGCTCGGTTCAAGGCTTGATTATCATCCCAAATAAAAAAAAATCTGGAAGCCTCCTGCCTCCCCCCACCCCCTCACCTTCCCCCCACATCCCTCACCCGTTCTTAACATCGCACTTCTAGCACTCTACGTTGCTACTTGGGAATTTTTCTAATTTCGAAATGCTTACAGTTGGGAAAAACACTGGTTCACCGCCCCCCCCCCCCCCCAANGGTTCCCCGCCCCCCCCCCCCCTCAAATATATTTTGTGTAACGCCCCTGGCGACCTTGTATTGGATTTAATCCTCAATTGTTTTCCACTTTCGACTCATGTTGACATTTGGACAGGCCAGACATCCTTAAATGAAATTTGTGTGTTGACGCGCTCATCTACACTTCTTTTTACCCACTTTGATGGCCGCGTGGTCTAACGCACTACTCTCGTGTAAGACTAGACTGTCTGAAACAGGGAGATAGGGTTTCGATCCCGGTCGGGTGCACTGAGTGTGGTTTTTCCTAAATGGTTTTACAATATAAGCCGAGCGGTTATTAAGATGCGGTACTAGAAATATATATTTATTTTTTTCTAACTCAGTGACTGCACACATATTTTACAAACCACAGCTTGCATTAATCTTACACGACACCATTTCTATAAATGAAAGGATATTTGATCAATGATTACTCTCAACATGAGCATCATGATCATTGAAACATGTGAACAAATTCTTTTCATTTTCATGAAAAATGACACGCAAGAATTCAACTCAAGTCTCCAGAACTGCTGTCCGTGCCCTTGAGACTTGAGATAGAAACAGAGGGAATATAATGGGTTTCTTTCTTTAAGTCCAAGTCATGGATAAAGTAAAGTATGATTTATTATTATTATTATTATTATTATCATCATCATCATCATCATCATCACTGCGTCTTACTACCTGTTCGGGCTATACGCACTTACACTAATGTGTAATGGTAGGGTGATTGTGAGAATAAATGGAGGACCTACAGTTTAACGTGGGATCCGAACCACGGTGGAGGCCTGGCACTCCACACATTCACAAGTTGTGATTAATGATATTATAATTCAAACGTTTCACCATAAGATAAAAGGAAATCAGGAAATATTACTAAAAGCATTTACATTTAGAATGAAGAATTTAAGTTGCCAAATTGACTTCGTTCTATGAAAATTCAAAATGTCCACGAGATTCATTAACTGTGGTCAGGCTGATTTTCTTGATAAGCTGAGATTTTTGACAGTAAACTTCATCAGGTGTTATTTGCCACTTCCAGCATTTTCCAGCTTGTGGCTAGTACTGAGGTGCCTTGCACACAGCATGTTTTTTTCCCATAGCCGTACATGGCACGGCACCGTGTAGGCTACAGTAGGTTGCTTTGGTACACACGGCGTGGTAAAGGCACGGCAAGATTTCAGGTCACCAAATGACATCATTTAACTCCAGTCATTATGATTGATTGCTGAAGACAATTACTTTGTTTGTATTTATTATATTTATGAAGAAAAAACTACAATCTATAATGTGGTGGGTTCATCCTTTGAATGTAGGGGGGGACAGAGTGGGAGCATTTGTGACATTTTTCAAAGATTTATGAGAGGACAATACACAATTCTTCAATTATGTTTGGATGTCCAAATCGGCCTTTGATGTACTATTACGTCTAAGTGGCAGCTTCTTTTGGCGTAATTCGAAAATAAGGATTGCAATTTCAGCAGACTTGCAGTTTGGCGCTAGATACAGGACTGAAAAGTGAAGACGATGCCAGATGAATGTACAGAGAAACCCCGCGCCCTACTGCAACCAGACAGGACCACGGCACCGGACTAGTCCATTGAGGCACTGTGAGTGCAACGGCAGCCGTGTACGGGAATTAACTGCGACCGTGACATGTGTACAACTCCATTCCACCTAATGGTCGACTGGACTCATGGGACCTTGCCGTGTATGGTCACGGGAAAAAACCATGCTTTGTGCAAGGAGCCTAACAAGAAAATCACCATCTTTATTTTTTCAAATAATAATAATGATGATGGGCTACATCACTCTGTAGTTCATATTGTGGAAAGATTAGCCAATACCAGCATACTGTTGCCCAGGGGACACCTAAATGTACTAATTGTACATCCTTTTCATGGAGGCTCTTTCCATGTTTCGATGAGATGAGGTGATGGTGATAGTGAATATGACAGGATGAAGCCACTGAAGATCTTACCTGACTTAAGCCTTTTTTCTTTAGCACTGCTCCCTACTATCGATTTAGGTTATACACACTAAGCATAACTAACCAAACCCCGGTAACAATGGGAGTTACTCTCCTTTTGAGAAAAATCCCCCAATATCAGCCAGGAATAAAACCCGGGAACTCTAGGTCAGAATCTAAGGCATCTGACCATTATACCATGAGGCCAGTTTTTTTTTAAACTTCATCAGGATAGTTAATGTTATATTCTACTAAAAGACATTCACAAACTGTGATGCTTCCTTCACTTTGATTAATCATATATTTAGGAAGGAAGTTGAAAGTTTCCCTACATATACATTTGTATAGTTAATTACAGTATCATGATGGGTACAGGATGACTCCTGGATAGCTTTGTGGTTAGAGTGTTGGCATACTAAGCCAAAAGTCCTGGGTTTGATTCCTATTTCCAGGTGTCATTTTTCAATTTAAAGAATATAATATTTAGATGCAGCTATAACTGGAATTATCAAATAAGGCACAAGGTAAACATTAGCATACAGTGAAATAAGAAGATATTAATTAATTTTAAATGTTTTTGTCAGTTATATTCAACCTTATTTAAGTTTTTTTAAAAACACATGTTTTCATAATGCTTTTGCATCCTTATCTTGAGTAACAATTCAAATATATAAAATCAAAAAACACAAAACGAAAGTCAACATTGTGCTGATTCAAGTGATCCCCACTCAAATTCTTCTTTAGATTTCACTCTTATTAGTATAGCTCTTATTAGGATGTCACCCCAATTTACATTTTTACTTTCTCGCTATCTTACAGGTAGAGAAATTATTGTGATCATCAAAAAAATCAAACTCGAGATTTTGATGAATTTAGACGTTTCATGACACACACACACACACACACACACACACCCGAATCCAAAAAAGTTGTTTTTTAATTTCTTTCGTTCTGTCTGTCTGTCCGTCTGTCTGTACCTCGGACTAGAGCCTAAGATATTTTACCGATCGGGCTAAAACTTAGTATTTAGGGTTTTCATAGGGTTCTCTCGAGCGGTTTTTGGAATTGGATATCCAACCCTAAAATTAAGGGTAGTTTGTTGAAGGGCAAAAGAGAAAAAATCGATTTTCTCAAAATCAGCTCTAATGATTTTGATTAAATTTAATTTCTAAGCATTGATCAATATTATAAACAAAATGGCTACCCTCATTTTTTTGGCAAAATGACTTTAAGGGTTCTGGTTTGATGCATAAATTCTCATTTTTAATCACATCTCTGAAATTATTTGAGATATGAAATTACTTATCATTACAAATATGTAGGTCTATTTATAATACAAATATTTTATTTGAAGCATATTTTTATAAAACCAATAATTTTAAGCTAAACACAATTAACTTTACTTTTTCAAACACTAAAGGTCAAGTATTGCGACCATAAAAAAAAATCTAACCCGAGTTGTTGATAGATGTCGACGTTTCATGACCCCCTAACCCCTACTCCCCCCTCCCCCAACACTAAAAAGTGGTTTTTGCAATGCCTTCTGTCTGCGTTTCTGTTTAACCCTAAAATTAATAGTAGTTTAGTAAAGGCGTAAAAGAGAGAAAATCAATTTTCTCAAAATCAGCCCTAACGATTTTGATTAAAATTTGTATATAGGCGTTGATTAAGATTATAAACAAAATGGCTATTTTTATTTTCCTTTGAAAATGAGTTTTAGGGTACTTTACAGAAGCAGAAATTTCCTTATCTCCACAACTAAACTAAATAACTTATCAATGCTAAATTGTAATAGGCCTACTATTAAAAATATAAAAAAAACTTGTATTTGAAATATATCTTTACAAAACCAATAGTTTCTGGGTTATTGGTAAATATATTAATACAATTTTGTGAGATTTAGTTGTACAGAGATACCAAAATTTTAATGCAATCATTCTCTAATTCCAGAGGGTAAGTAGATAAGTAAGTCTCTCAAAATGTTAATGTTCTTTTTTCTTTAACCTCTTAGGGGAAATGTATGTTCAACAATGATCTATGTCTATCATTTTAGACTTAATAGTCAATATTTACCTTTTTTATTGTTCTAAATTTATAAATGAGGAATTTAATAAAATGTGATAACTATAAGATGTGTAACCCCTAATAAAATGTGATAACTATAAGATGTGTAACCCCTAATAAAATGTCAAAAATTTTAACCAATATGATTTTTTTGGTCTAAATATACTAGTGAGGACTTAAATTCTTTAAAAAGAAAATCATAAAATTTTAATCAAGTAGTCAAAAAATGTTTAACATAAGCATAACACAATATTTGCTCGGGTTTGCTAGTGTATATTATTTCGTTTCACATATATTACGAGTTTTAGGTAAATATCTCCATTTTGAAACAATGGAGTGAGAAAGTCTGTGTGGAGTTCCGTACCATTTATTTTTTAATATGTAGTATTCACTATAAATATTTGTTAACCAATTGATATGTTTTTTTTCACCGCGGCTTACTGCCCGTTCAGGCTATGCATGAATGTACTAATTACACTAATGGTTTTAGGGATGAGGAAGGCTATATTTAGAGGATCTGTAGATGTATTTGTGTGCTTGGAGCATGGAAAACCATTTTGGAAAAACCACCCTAAGTACACTTGACCAAGATTTGAACCTTGATCTCCCCGTCATCTGCAGACTAGTCTATTGTGAGAGTGACACTTTAGACCATGCGGCCACTAAAGAGGATAAGTGATGTGTTATATAGCCCAAACACATGACTCGAGTTTAAGGTTGGGTGCTAGTGAGCGCGAATTTAGTGCGCTAATTTTGCAGTTTTTATAGCATAAACATTTTTTGAACAAAATAAATCAAACTTTTCTTCTATAGAAACATAGAGTTTAGTTTTCTGCACGTGCTAATCTCAACAGTTTTTGAATATCTGGCATGAGCATGGTGGCATTTGGTGACAAACTTTTTAAATTAAGAGAAAAATTTGTCATTAAATTCCAGGACACATCTGACAGATATTCAAGGACTGTTGAGATTAGCACGTGCAGAAAACTAAACCCTATGTTTCTATAGAAGAGAAATTTGATTTATTTTGTTCAAAAAATGTTTATGCTATAAAAACTTCAAAAATACTTCCCTAAACTCACGCTCACTAGCACCCCATCTTAAGGACCAAAATGATTCTAGTTGGTATTTAAATTTCTTAGCTTTTCACAAAGAAATTTGAAAAGTGGGGCTATTACACCCTGTTTAATGGCACTTTTAAATTTAGATTATAACAAACTAATCCATTCTAACCTGACGTTTATTTGGTTGATGTATTGAAGTTTAGGTTAAACCAGGATGAGTTTCCTTACAATAAATATGTTAATAGTTGATGTATTGAAGTTTAGGTTAAACTAGGATGAGTTTCCTTACAATAAATATGTTTAAGGTAAAATGAATATCAAAATACTAATTTCAGTTCGTTATACTTTTACTTTCTCAAACTCCATAGGAGAGAGGCAATGTTGTGCTCGTCAAAAAGATCGAACTCGAAATTATGATAGACGTCAATGTTTCATGATCCCCTGAAACTGAAAAAGTTTTTTTAATGCAATTCATCTTCCTCTGTCTGTCTATCGTTATATAACCAAAATTATTTCACCTTTTGAACTTAGTCTATCTAGGTTTATCTATGGTTTTCACAAGTTTCTTCATGGGAGCTTTGAAATTATTGATTCACCCCTGAAATTAAGGGTAGTCAGGTCCATTTCAATGTTATCCTCCAATCTGTTTCTAGGCCTTCCCAATGGTTTGCCAGTCAGTACCTTGAACAGGGTCTCTAGAATCTTCCATTCATGCTGCATGTCCTCCACACAAAATTTTTGAGACTTGATTATCCTAAAATTTTCTTGTGATGAGTACAGAGTATGTAACTCATCATTATGTAACCTCTTCTAATACCCTTTTTTTTAACCCCGTTTAGGGCCAAATTATTTCCAAACCTATCTCCCTATTGGCCTCTATTAAAATGTCTGCATTTCCTGCAACAGCTGTCTCAATATTACCTAAAAAAAATCTAAATATGTATATACACATAATTGGAGAGGTACTTAAAATGTTATATGTTTGGAACCTCTTGAAACTGAAACACAAAACGTTCAAACTTGGAAAAAATAAGTTATTTAATGTTTTTTAGTAGTTTATATTGTTTTTAATTGGTGCATCAGTGAATGCTATATAAAATAGTATGCCCATTTCATAGATTTAACAATGTTCACCAACAGGTGACCTGGTGGTCTAGGGGTAAGGTGTCAGACTTCTGTGCTGGGGGTCCGGGGTTCAATCCTCGGTCCCAGCACAGATTTATCTGATTGCCAAACCCTTCCTTCACCTCTGACAAGCCGTGTATTAATCACAACTTGTGAATGTGAGGAATGCCAGGTCTCCACCGTGGTTCGGATCCCACGTTAAACTGTAGGTCCTCCATTTCATCTCACAATCACCCTACCATTACACATTAGCGTAAGTGCGTATAACCCGAACGGGTAGTAAGACGCGGTGCTAATAATAATAAACAATGTTCATTTTTAAACTACAAAATGGCAATTCCTCTGGATAGAAAAAGGACAGTGCGAACAGNCAATCACCCTACCATTACACATTAGCGTAAGTGCGTATAACCCGAACGGGTAGTAAGACGCGGTGCTAATAATAATAAACAATGTTCATTTTTAAACTACAAAATGGCAATTCCTCTGGATAGAAAAAGGACAGTGCGAACAGGGAAACCAATGAATTAGAAAGAGATGATAAGAGTCCATAAGCACCTGGACTGCAATTATTTAAGAATAGAAGAGCCTATAAGGCAAAGTTTAACATTACAAATAAAATTGTATATTTGATCTTTCCAGTAAAATGACTTGGAGGGTACTTTACACTAGAGGATATCTCAAATTTTATTTTTTTATATGTCTCCTCAATTATTTAAGATATGTACTAAAAACTTAGCGTTGCAAAGTTGTAGAACTATTAAAGATAAATAAACTTTAAAGACTTTTTTTAATATAAAATAAAGATTTTCTAAATAAAAACATCTAATACTAACATAACATGGTGAAACGTAGAATATCTTTGGTGAATCTTGATTTTCCTTGTTTCAATATGTTTCTGTAGCATTGTATATTATTTCATTTATAACTCTTTGGTGAAATGTGATTATCTTTTTTCCATTATGTTTCACTTATATTATGATCGATCTTAAGAAGAGATTATGTTGTTTATGGCTCCAATTTTTGGTAAAAGAATGAGAAAGTATATCTTTGTACTATACAATTTCTTAGCTTGCTCAGATCCCTAGTGGTTGCACTGAAGGTCATTTACCACATGTTATTTTCACTTTTGTTTTCCCTTTTGTTTTCCCATCCTTCCCCCATATTAATGTGGATGCTTTTCTTTAAGTGCTTATCCTTATTTGTATAATAGTGTGCTAACTATCCCTTATTTATACATACAACCTATATATATATATGCGTGTGTGTGTGTGCATGCACACAAGCAGCTTCTCACTGTCCTGAAAATGAGTTTAAAATGTATATCAATATTGTTAATTTTTTCCACAGTGAACATCATTATTATAATACATCAAACCAATCCACACATTATCGTTCTGAAGATAAGAGGTTGGAGTCTTTTGGCACTTGGCCCTATGGCCACTTATGGCCACCACAGGATATGGCCAAGGCAGGCTTCTATTATCTACAGGAGGGGGATAAGGTAATATTTATTCAACCAAAAAGTGTTATTTGACAAAGGACATGTTATTACTCAAAATTAGTGTTTGGACTGGCTAAATTTGGATTAGCAGTTACCTGTGCCAGTGGATACACATGCAAAGGTGTCAGTCTTGCCTTGTTCGATTGCCTGCTAATTAGGAGATTATGGCTCAAACCACAACTGAGTGTTTCTATTTGTTTTCTCTTAAAAGGTTTCTTGCTCTCCCACCAAAAAAATGTGGGCACATACTTCCTAAATTCTATCTTCATCACCTTTACCCCATTAGTGAGAATTTGCATATAGCCTGGTCATTTAGCAAGATGTAGAGCACAAAAACAAAATACAAGCAGCTCTTCAATAATATATGTTATATTGTAGGTAAACTTTAAATTTAATTTTCACCAAATACCCTTTGGCCTAAGTGTCAGCCCCATAACAAATTGATCTATGTATACCGCCAGGTTTAAATTTACACTCATCAAAATATTAGCTTAATCTATTGTATAGGTAAAGCTTAGGTCTCACACTATAATATTAAATGTTAATTCAAACTAAGCATTTAAAACTCTAATACTATTCAATTATTATATAAGAAATAATTCATTGGAACTAACTTACTATAAGTTTTTACCAAGAAACTGGGATAGTTATAAATAAGAGTGAAATAGTAATTCCCAAGTGCACAGGTCTTAGTCTTAGTTTGTAACATGTTTTACTAATACTCATTGTTTCTTATTTAAATATTACTCACCCTACAAATTAATTTGATGAGTTAGAGACTCATATCCCAGTCGGATGCTGTAAGGTTAGTTTCCATGTATAATTTTCACGCTATTATCCTCTCCCCATGCTAATGTGAGTTCACTATTCATCATCTCTAAGCTATCCTTCTCATCTCTACCTCTTAGATTGAATTGTTGGGAGCCCATGTCTTATTAAACATACAAGTACTAGGCCTAGTCAATATTTGTTACTGGAAAGTATTCTTAATTTATTGTATTTATAAGTTATCATTAAACATATCAAGGTTATTCCTACTTTTTAATGGTAATTATATTTAGAACTACTATTTAAAGTTGTCATCACTTTAGGAGTCAGACAATCATGTCTGTTTACTGTGCTAAGTGTCCCGGCTGGGTTCAATTCTCGGTATGGCCGAAAAATGTATCTTTGGTGAATTATGGGTTTACCCTTTCACGGTGATGCATTAACGGCCGGGGACTGAATGTTGTTTCTGTCCTAGTCTTAAATTAGATTATAAGGCATATGAAGCATTGAGACAGGCCTAGCAAGCCGGTAGCAGAAAATATATGGCTTGAATAAAAAACTGACCCAGGTCACAGGCTGGAAACAGGAATGGATGTAAGAAATTACTTAAGGAGGTAGCTACTATTTATTCTTGTTTATTGTTGTCCATTACTGTGATAACAGTTATAATTATGTTCAACCCTAATTAGTTCTTTCCTGTTTGTCTTTATTATAGGTATTTCCTTGTTATTGCTATTTACTGTTCTGTACTGCTGCTATTTATAGGTTCAATGTGCATTTTGCAATGGAACTGTTGGGAAATGGGAACCTGGTGATGACCCTCTAATGGAACATAAACGACATTTCCCAAACTGTCCATTTATTTTAATGCATTTTCTAGTAAACTCGTCAGTGCGGCGAGACACTTGTGGAAGCACCGCTCGCTGTACTATTCAACTTCAAAATGGTAAGTTTATTTATAAGAATGGTGTTTCATAACTATACAAAACTAATAGTACACTTTACGTGCATAATAAACAATTAATAATGAAGGCAACATATTTAATATCTGTCCTTGTAATGATCATACTTCAAGTCAATAACTAAGGAAATATTTTCTTCGCATGATTTTACTCTACATATCACAATGAGAAACATATTTGATTTGTTGAGGAGGTTTTGTGATAAAAACCCAAATAAGATAATTTGATTCTAATAAAAACTTCTTAGTTAATTTATAAAAGTTTTAAGAGATATTTTTATTTAAATTTAAATTCAAAAAAATATTCACATGCGACATAAACTTGACAAATTCAGAATATATTATAAAATTCATTACTATTATAATAGTTGTATGACATTGCATGCTATTTCTAACTAATGTGACCTTGTATCAATATAATTTACACCTTTTCGGGTTGAACAAAGATTATATACTAAAAATTTCTTAGAAATAAACTACATGCAATTAAGCTTGTTGATGTAAATAAAATTACATAAATATAAAAAGCGTTGTGTATACTAAACATAAACTATTTTGTAAAGTAAAGATGTGGGTTTAAAAAAAAATTCATTGATTGAAACTATTTAGATTTGATGTGTTTCTTCTCACTTATTTCTATAATGTAATGGCACTATTTTATACTACTTTAGATTTGACGTGTTTCTTCTCACTTATTTCTATAATGTAATGGCACTGTTTTATACTACTTTAGATTTGACGTGTTTCTTCTCACTTATTTCTATAATGTAATGGCACTGTTTTATACTAATCTAGATTTGACGTGTTTTTCCTCACTTATTTCTATAATGTGTACTAGCGCTCTAGATAAATCTAGAGATCCCGAATATGTAGACAGGGAAAACATTCATAGATAAAGAACACGTAAAAGCCAAAAGATAGATATACATGTGAACAAATTAGCTTTAATGAGACCATTTTAACAATACATACATAAAGAAATATCAAAGCACTATCCATTTTGTCAAGAATAGGCCTGTAATGATACCCTAAAATCAATTACTCTAATACAAGTAAACAAGTGACCCCACTCATGGAGTTTACACGGCATGAGGTGCCAATATCTGTGCACAACAGGCAAGTCCCTGTTTATGCTATATACAGGTAGTCTCCTTCTAAAATACAATTGCTGCATCAGTCATAAAACAATAACAAATCTGCAGCCATACTTTGAGGGAAGAAGACCACCCACGCTACTGAAGCTAGCTTGAACTTTCTCAGCTGAGCTATAAAGGTTATGTATGATAAATTGAAAGTTTATTCCGGTCATACATATTCTGGCTAAACAACAAGTGAAAGTTTCAATTTAGGGTTCTAGGCTCGAGCACAATATGACCTGGCAAGCAACCAATCGGTTTTAGCCAGGATCGAGGAAATTAAATCCATAAAAGTTCAGCGATCAATGAAGAGGGCAAGAAACGACCCCTCAAGGTAACAATATCAAAAACATATAAAGAACGTGAGCCATGCCATATGGGTATAAATACCCACAAGTTGATCACCGTATCAAGGTGAACAACAATAAGGCGTTATGCGCCCAGATTTACTCCAGGAACGCCAACCAATACCTAACTAGGTATAACCATTAGGCCTGGAACAACCTAAACAGCCCCTTTCATTACTGAAGGCCCTGCAGACTACAAAATGGTCGTACAGGCCAAGGAGTGGGACATACTTTTATCCAAGCAGCTGGTCTGAAGGACTGGGCATATAACAGTGATGAGAGAAATCACCGAAGATAAGTACAATGTACCATAAAAAATTAAAGACTAAACTACATAACATAAAATATACCCACGAGAGCTACAGATACTCTCATGAATGTGGAAACATTTCCTTAAACCTACATAATGACTGATGAAGCCGCCTACTCCCTATCAATCTGAAAGTATAACATTACGGTAAGTTACTTCTGTCCATCGGCAGCATCGTTGTGGCCACCCTGTCCATCGGCAGCATCGTTGTGGCCACCCTGTCCATCGGCAGCATCGTTGTGGCCACCTTGGTGCTATAGATATGTTCTGAGTGAAGAAACATGGAACGTGTAGTATCCTGGACTAATAATGTAAAAGTGTGTCCTTGCCCAGCGAACCATGGTATTTTATAGTGGCTGAGCCAGATGAACCATGGGAGAGAAGAAGGGGGGAATGACGCCCCATGATGTTCAAATCGGAACGTAGACTTGAACCACAGAAACCGCGCGCTACATCGAACCTCAGTCAGTTGAATAGATAGCTCGAAATGGTAAAGTGCAGCATTGCCGGCCGAGAGAATAGTTGAGCACATCTGATAGAGCTGTTCTTGTTCAGCGACGTTGTTGTGGCGTGGTATGTAACAAATGGAGTTATACATATGCATGTGCACGTATTTAGAAATCCATATACATTTTATTTCGAGAAATGTTATTCTTGTTAGTTGATTTAGGTCTTACGGGGCTTGACTGGTTAGCCCACTACAACTGTAATGGCACTATTTTATACTATTTTAGATTTGACGTGTCTTTCTCACTTATTTATATAATGTAATGGCATTTTTTTTATACCAATTTACCAAGAAAGTTGTAAAGCCATGTCAATAATTTAAAAATGGAAGATAATTCTTAATTGGATGCTTAAACATTAAATCAATTAGTATTCATTTAAATATTCATTACTGCATGTATTAAACTTTATATGTTAATAATTACTAATTAAATAAGCCAGAAAATGTTATTTTACTTAAATCCAATTCTCCTTGTTGTTCACATTTTAGCCTATAAACCAAGGTTGAGGAGTCAGTACGCCAAGCCTTCGCCTCCAAATCCTTCATAAATTGCAAAAGTTTGTTAATTTGTAACAACAAATTTCCTGCAGTAAATTGTAGCACAAGACATTTAATCACCACCACTTAAATCATCAGGCTGATTAGGTCCATAGAACATAAAATATATATTTAAAAAAATTAAAAGTGCAACAGTTTGGGGCCTCTGATTTGTGGAGGCACTGGAGCAGTATCCTATCATTCCTCCTTAAATTGGAGCTTTTATACTATTGTTATACCTAATATCTAATTTTTTATTTTGATGTTGAAGTCTGAGTCAGATTTTTACAGAATCTGACTCCATCCAAAATTTATTCTGACTTAGACTCCACAATCCTGCTGTAAACAAGAAGAGCCATCTTATTTGAATCACTGTTACATATAAATAAGCATGCCTTATTAATTGGTGCTTCAATAAAAATTTAATTTTATCTTTATTTGTTGTTTTCTGATGAGAATATATTGTGACACCTTAGAGCAACATTGTAAATTAGCTTAACGTTGTTTGGGAAGCGCTAATGTCGAGAAAAATCCGTAAGATAGCATTTGTGTTGCTGAGAAAAAGATGAAAGT
>CABFWB010008400.1:0-18210 GCA_902151455.1 Timema bartmani
CAATGTTGGCATTACTGATACCATCTGCTCGCTTCTGCTAGCTGTCATGTAAAACCACAAAAGTGGAAATTCAACTGTATCTGCTAATCACGCGCTCGCTCGCACGCTTGTCAGTCTAACCGAACCCTAAGGATGTGTCCGATCCAGTTTGCTTTGTACCGAGGAATCACATCCAATATGGTTCCCTTCTCATCCATTCTTCTTAAGAACCTCTTCCTTTGTCATCCTGTTCGTCGACCTGCTCTTCTTAATTCTTCTCCAACAATATATTTCAAAGCTCTTCAAGTATTTATTTTTCATCTTGCTAAGAGTTCACGTTTCTATGGATATGGATTTCATGAAATATCACTGCTCATTAACTAGGCTATCATACAATATATTATTAATATTATACTTGTTAAGTAGTGTCATAGCTGTCGTTTATTGGATGTAACCATGCAACGGTGGGCGAGAAGTATAAGGCGTTAGAATCACGTTGCATTTTTATCACTGTTGACGAGACGCTTTTAGTCCCATACGTGTACACTGGAGGTGGTTTTCCACACGATATTTATATTGGTTTTCCTCATTATCTTCCCAAACTAATGCGGTTAAATTTGTTCCAAACTGTCCTCCTTATCCTCATATCTTATTATTTCATTAATAATTTTCACGTCGGATACACGTATGAAAAAATTTATTGGAAAGCGATAGATCTAAACTGATGTAAGAATTGAGTGACTAATTAAAAGTATGATAATTTATTTAATTGTTAACTTTATTAAAATAACTAAATATCAATGATTCGTGTTAATGACATATAGGCCTATTCATCAAGCAATGAAACTTCATATTGCTCGGTAAGTATTTTATTAAATAATATTTTACCTTACGGGAGTCAGAGCTATGTAATCATTATTAATACCAAATATAATTTAATAGGCTATTATTAATTTAATAATGTAATATGATTATATTAATGAAATGACATAACGTACATATTTAATCATTAATTTTATCATATTATGAATATATTATTAATAGATATAATGACATAAATAACGACACATTTTATAAAAATTTATATAAGCTACCGATAAATTAAGTGTCATTACTTTATGAAAAAGCATGCATGTATATAAATAGAGCCTATAAGCCTATACACACACCCACGAAATAACTTTCTTAAGTTCTCTCCTCTCCCAATTTCTAATAGAAGGTTACCATCACTCTTCCTTCAAGTCGTTTATATATTCAGACACAGAAGAGAAAATTTCTCCTGCACCAAACAAAAGGCGAGAGTTTGTTTCAACTAATCTCCCAACGCACGGCAGAGGCGCCATTGCAGTGAAGACATGGGATGGAAAGGAGGGAGGAGGGGGGGACAACAAAAGCCCCTCCGCTAATTGAAGACTTAATTAGTATTCTCAGGAATGGAGAAGCGACGCAGACTAAATTGCCCCTTTATTGTTTCTCCGATTACGCGCGCACACACAGCGACGGAGGAAATTGATTTCACTCCCCTCTTGTTGTTGTTGTTTCGTTCTTAGCCTCCTTTTCTTCTTTTTTAATCTCTCTTTCTCCCTCTTAAGTTTAGGGTTAGTTAGTTATGGGACCAGTAAAGAGTAGTAAATTATCAGGTCGTAGATTCTAAGGGGTGTGTTTTAGCTTATTAAGCTTCCTATCCATTTCCTCTTTGAGAATTTTCAGTGAGTTTAATGAAAAAGCAAAAAAGAAGTTTTGTGTGTGTTTTAATTTGACTAAGAGTAATTAACGTGCACTTTCTACGACGAATGTTTATATAAACACATAGCTTTCCCATTAAATGGATTCTATAATAGAAAAAAACACACATTTCTCCTATTATAAGGAAAACTACAATTTCATCTATTAGATCATTTTCACCCATATCAAGATTTGAAACCCAGACTCTTGACTTAATATTCAAACGTTCTATCTATCGAGTTAGGGCAATCATTTAAAATCTTAATATTTTTTGGATGGCTGGTTCGTTAAAATTATATTATACCTAAATATATAATAATAATTAGCTTTTATAGAAATAGTAATCTTGAATGGACATTATTCAATTATATGTTGATGTTGTTTTACAATAAAATTATACTATTTAAAACAAATTTTTTTAAATATCAACTAAATATATGTTTTACCCACTCTGGTGGCCGCATAGACTAAGACGCTACTCTCGCAATCGACTAGACTGCCGATTATGGGGAGTTAGAGGTTCAAATCTTGGTAGGGTGTACTGAGAGTGGATTTTCCAACATGGCTTTCCATTCTCCCTCAACGCAAATTCGGATACACTTCCTATCAAACATAGCCCTCCTCATCTCTTAAGCTCTCATCGCAATCAATACATAAGCGCATAGCCTGAATGGGTAGTAAGACGTGGTGCTAAAAATTATGTAGATTTTTAGTTTTGTTTGTATACTAGAATGTGTACATTATTAATCATTAACCTCTTAAAATGTATTAATAAATAAAAAATATATCGATAAATAAAATATCGATAGAGCATTATAGCATATTTTGTCAATATTGGTAAATTATCTTATTTAAATAGGTCCTACCCTCAAGATATTTGTTTGATACTTGCGAAGAACGTGGCAAAATAACAATCGCAGGTGTAAAAAAACATAAAACTCTTGATAGTTTTTCCATAATCTTAATATTTATTATTATTTAGCATCGCGTCTTACTACCCGTTCGGTTTATACGCTTAAGTACTAATTACGCTAATGGATTAGGAATTGGGAAGGTTGAATTTAGAGGAAGTGAATCTGCATTTTCGTGGAGGGAGGGTGGAAAACAATTTAGGAAAACCACCCCCAGTTCACCCGACCGAAATTCGAACCTCGATCTCCCCGTCCTCGGCAGTCGAGCTCAACACGACTAGCGCGTTAGCCAACTACGCCACCGAGGCAGGTCATAATTCTAATAATACGTACACTTAATTTAACCTGAAGGGTAACACTCCTACCTTGACAAATTATACCATGTATAGCGTAGCTTTTAAGATAGGCCAGAGTGTGATCCGTCAAAGTAAGGTTGCCACATTTCAGTGTAGGTGAAGCGTTCTAACGGCACACGGCTATATCTGCTCTGGTGTCCTTGGTTTGGATCCTGACCAGGTTAGTATACGAACTGACCTCCATGGATTCACGTGCTTAAGTTTTTTGACTCAACGATAAATTTAAATGTTTAAGTATATTGTGTTTGGGCGCCAGGTAGTTTCACGTTCCTTATCAAAGATTAGACTGGGCTTGATTTAAATGGAAGATAACATAAGTTAAAGATCATAAATTGAATATTAGGTTTAATTTATTCCACACTTTGGTCCTTGTTACTTAAGAATGAGTAGAGATAATGTAAGTTGAGTTAGAGTGAATGTTCGAGTGTGTAAGACGCGTCTGATCTGTATGATGATATGATTGTGAATGTCTAACGGATCGGTTTGATGGTGTTATCGCGAGTATTTTTTCCCATGGCTGCCACAAGGCTTTCTTGCAACCCTCACAGAGTCCCCTTGGACGATTTCCCTTCTTAAAAAGAAATCTTACAAGTTCGCTTTCACTCTCACTTAAAAAAACTGCAACTAACTTCTGGGATATCTTTTACAATTTGTCCTGTTTATTACTACTAGTTTTTAGGGAGCATAAATAGTAAAAAGAACACTAAATGTATTGTATCCTTACTTTAAAAAGTAAAACCAAGTGACTTTCTAGTACGTCCTTAGCTAAAACTAGCTAATCCTGCTAAAGTTAATATGAAATATATGTTTTGGTTCAGTGTACTGTACATTACATGCATTTAAATTCAAGAAATTGTACTTGAATAATATATATTAAATACCTTTTATATTTAAAATCACTAAAGTTTTCATTTTTCATGCTATTAAACGTAGTCCAAGTCCTCTATATTTTGACATGGGCCCAGCCATGCAATCTTAATGCATGATTATGAATAGTCTGTAGCTAATACTGTACTCTTAGTCTCCCCGTCACTGCCAAATTAAACTAGACGAGACTGACGCCTTTGTCTGCATGCCTAATGTTGCAGGTATTCATAAAATAAACTTGCCTAAGACAGCATACATACCACTATAGCATAAATGACCTAAATAGTTCTAGTAACTAACGTGTAATATGTAGGCCTATCCATACACACATTCTAAACTAGTTAAGTGACAACATAATATAAAACTAGGGTTCTCTTAGTCCTTACCTGCCATATCATTCGTCATTGAGGATTGTTATCAGAACCATTTCATAAACTAATGGTCAGTAGGTTGTTGGCATCTCACCTACTTTCCAGAAGTGTAAAATACAGAATATACAAAAAAAAATTAGACTGGTTGTTCTCCAAGGGTGTGAAACGTGGCATCTTTACCTTACATGACAAAAACAAATTTAGTGTGTTCAAAAACAAGTTGCTTAGGAAGATATTTGGCTCAAAGAGGATGAAGCTACTTGGGAGTGGAGGAGGCTAAATAATGATGAGTTACATACCCTGAACTGATTACAAGACATTGTTAGGATGATTTAAGTCTCGTAGATTAAGGTGGGTAGGACACGCAGCGTGAATAGAAGATTCTAGAACCTTTTTCAGGATATTGACTTGCAAACCCAATGGGAAGAGACCATTGGGAAAACCTAGACGCAAATAGAAGGATAACATTAGAATGTACCTGAAAGAAATAGGGTTTAATGAGGTGGACTGGTAATAAATATCTCAAGATAGGGATAGGTTGCGTACTTTAGTAAATGTGGCAGTGAACTTTCGAACTCCTAATGCCATAGTAAGTAATGGTCCGACTGCCATGTGAAATGATTTCCATGCATCTTCCATTAGTATTCATTCTTCTCGGAGAGTTTGGTAAGATATAAATAGAAGAAGCAGCATAGTGTGGCGTGTTTGCTAGGGTAACTGTATTTGAGAATTGTTCTCATCCCTTAATAAAACATTCGTTTGTCAATTACAAATAAAAATACATTATCATTTGTGACGTGTAATGCAGAGCCTATGTATGATTGCTCAAATAATGGCTGAAGGGGAGAGAATATATCACAACTACAGTTTTATCATTCTTTGTATACGCTGGAGACACTCCACACCATGCCTTTGACTGCAAGATACCGTTAAATATGAAATCTAATAATCTGGCACGAGAAATAATCCTCATAATTATTTAAAGGGTTTTATCGATGTATATGAATTGTAGAAGGAAAAAACATATCGATATCTCAACTTTAATGTATGACTACCCTTACTTACACAGTTAGGAATAATCCTGCTCTATTCCACGAAGTGACAGTGCTGCTTTCTAGAGGTATCTAATCTTAATGGGGTGGCTCTTTGTCACTTCTCTATGGCAGATTTTAATTATCCTCCCCTCACAACCCCCACCCCGCTCTTAAAGTCCCACGGCAATTGGTTGCAATCAGGTTTCCTTATCTGACGCCCTCTTAATAGTTTCCACTGCGAGAGAGAAATTCCACCTCATTGGGTTTTAACTGTTCCCTCGGGGGGGTTGGGGGGGGTGGAGGGAGGAGGGAAGTAAACTAATGAGGGAGTCTGGGGTGTGGGGGAAGTCAAATGGGGGTTGTAGAATCTCCTTTCCTCTCATTGGCCACTTCTCCTAGTCTTTTGTGATGATGCTGTGTTGTGTGCTAGGCGCGTGGGCTATGGAGTGAAAATGAGCTTGTCATTAAAGTTCAACGAAGGATTTTAGTGTTTTGTATGAGTGTGATGTTGTTACTATCTCTAAAGAGTTTTATATGATATTGAAGAGATCGTTGGTGTCTGTTTGGCGCTTCTAATGCGCATGTCAAGAACGTATTGGACTTGTTTAAGGTGGAGTGGGAGGGGAAAGCAGCGTAGGTCCATATTTTTGCTGTTTTTATGATAAAAAAACATTTTATTGGCCGAAATAAATAAAATATTGTTTCATTAGATTGGCCGACATTTAGTTTAATTCTCTACAGGCAGTAGAATCGACATTTCTTTAATATCTGGCAGGGGCATAGCCTAATTTGATCAGGACTTTTTCTTTCTATTTAAAAAGTTATTGGTCAAAGTCTACGATGCTTCTTAAAATATTAAGGACCTACTAAGTTTACAATATGTAAAAAATAATTAATTTTTCCCATAAAAACAAGAAAAATTGGTACTATGCACCGCACAGAGTTTCTCTTTCTTTAATCTTAAAATATTCATTTACTAAAAACTCGTAAGGTTTGTGAAACGAAAAATAGTAATATACATTGTTGTAGAAACACTAAACCAAAGATCATAAATGAAGTAATATACACTGTTACTTGCTCTATGGCACTAAGAAACATTGCTACAGAAAAATTGAGAAAAGAGAAATATCTTTGTCCACCAAAGAGCAAAAGCATCAAGTTCAATTTCAAAGACCTGAATTAAAAAGTAAATGTATTAGTTTATAGCTTAGAAATTATTGGTTTTATTAAAATATTTTTATCTTTAATAGGTATAGTACTACAACTTTACAATGATAAGTTATTCCATATCATAAATAGTTGTGGAGAAATTGTGAAAATAGGAAAATTTCCCAAATGTTAACTACTCTCAACGTCATTTTCATGAGAAAATGAGAATTGCCATCTAGTTATAACAATAAATAGTGTCTAGATATAAAATCTAATCAAAATCGTTATAGTGAATTTCGAGAAAATCTATTTTTTCTGTTTTTGCCCTTCAGTAAGATACCCTTAAACTTAGAGTTGGATAATATCTAATCACATAAATCTCTCGGGGTGACCTTATGAAAACCCCAGTTACAAAGCTATATCCCAATCTGTAAAAAGTTTTGAACCTAGCCCGAGATACAAACAGACGGCATTGCGAAAACCACTTTTTTTGTTTCAGGGGGCCATGAAGCGTCGAAATTTATCAAAATCTTGAGTTCGTTTTTTTTAATTTTTTTTTGCGATTGCAATACTTTCTCTTCGAGGTGTAGAGAGAAAATAAAAATACGGACACTAACCTAGTTCCCTTCCATTCCACTTTAAGCGCTACCTCCCAGTTTAGAGTGAGAATTGCATACCACCCCACCAAGCTTGTCGGTTGTACTGTGCATTGTTTTTTTTGTTTTTTTAGCACCGCGTCTTACTACCCGTTCGGGTTATACGCTTAAGTACTAATTACGCTAATGAATTAGGAGTTGGGAAGGTTGAATAGAGGAAGTGAACCCGCATTTGAGTGGAGGGAGAGTGGAAAACCATTTAGGAAAAACCACCCCCAGTTCACCCGACCGAGATTCGAACCTCGATCTCCCCGTCCTCGGCAGTCGGGCTCGACACGTCTTGAATATAGTAGGCAACTTGAAGCAATAGTTAACCAAAGATGCCGAATCTAAGATAGAAAAATTATACTTTTGTAGCCTCGAGTCTAGATTATAAATATGTTATTTAATTGTCAAACAAAGGTTACGTTTTTTGTAGGGGTAAATTATGTTTGAATGTTATAAAAGAACCAGGGGCCGGGCTTTCACTATTTAACATTTTTTTAAATATAGTTTTCTTTACAAATGAAGGCAATTTAATCAAAATATATGAAAATTGCCATTTAATATTTTCTTAAACACGCCTCTATTTGTTATTTCACTAATAACTTCTCGAACATGCCTAGAATTGAACCTGGGGCCATTTGTATGGTAGTTTGATGTGCTGCTAACTGAGAATTTTTCTAAATACTGTAATATATTGCGTCTTTATACCACTTTGGAGTGCTCACATTTGATTATACTGAAGAGTTAGAGATAAAATTGATAGAATATAAATTGAAAAAACCCGCATTTGTATGGATGGAGGGAGAAAAACCCACCCTCGGCACGTCCGACCGTACCGCAAGTCCCAACCTCCTCGTTTCTGGCAAGTAAGACAAGGAGCTTATAAAACAAACATGTTAAATAAACACCCTAGCTGGTTATGTTTGGGGATCTAAACCTAGACCTTACAATTCTGAGTCCACCTTAATAGACGTCAGCTTTCCCTTGAAGCTTTTGTTTTTACGATTATTTAACTAAAATTCAGCTAAAACAATTCTTTTTCAGTGTGCTGAACTCTACTCTTGATTTGTATTCCTCCCTCTCTTTATGAAAGGTTGGATGAAATTGAATAGCGAGTTAAATGGGGGAGGGTAATAATGTTCCAGTCGACTACCCTTAGCCCCACCTACACTTTCTAAACCCCTTCACTCCCCCCCCAAAAAAAATTTTTTTTACTCCACTTTGCCCCTTGCCATTTTATTTTTTTATTTTGACTGAACTTTTTCCTGGCTATCGCCTACTAACAAATTCATTTTATCACAGGGTTGTTTGATGCTCACGGGAAGGGTGAAGAGAGTAAGGGAGGGTACTCCAGGATAAATGGATCCTCTTTTTTAATATCATACTCACATTTCTATCCTTTTCCACTGCAAACTTTCTACAATACCTCTATCTTTATTTCTCCCACACCATTTAGTTAGTATGTTGGAACAAAATGGTCTCAAGAGACACTGTAAAATGTAATGAAAATTAATTTAATAATCTTCTTCGTAACAGAGTGGTTATACTGAATAGAAACGAAATATTTAAGGAGCTCTGGTTCGAACCAAGCAAGGGTATCATAATGATTTTATTAATTGCATTTGAGTCAATCCTTTCACCCAATTACTACCTGGACCAGTGGTCACGGGGTGCAAAACGTTTGACTCACATTGACAGAGGTTGCCGTTGTTGGGGATGTTAAGGATTTAATCCAAAACAAACGCATTGGGGGTTGGTTTTTCAAATGATATGTATATATTTTGTATTAATAAGATCTCTCCATTCTAGTGTTAAGGTGGGAATGTAGGGAACGCGAGAAAAGGCCGGTTGTTTTTGCAGTTTTTACAACAAAACTTTTTTTTTTGCTAAAATAGAGTTCAATTTTCTTCATATGGTGATATCAACAGTTATTGAATAGCTGTCATGAGCATAGCAGCGTTAGATGACAAACTTTTTAAATTAAAAGGAAAAGTTGTTATTAAATTCCAGGACACTCTTGACATAAATCCAAGAAATTTTGAGGTCACCATGTGAAGAAATTTAAGCTTTATGCTTATACTGAAGCAATATTTGATTTATTTTCAGAAAAAAAGTTTTGATATAAAAACTACAAAAACGCTAACCTTTTCTCGTGTTCCCTACATCCACACCTTAAGTATATTTACTCTAGGCTCCCCTCATTATACCTTATCCTAATTAAAATACCTTAAATAAATCGTGTGATAAATAAAAGCTATTAAATAAAAAATAATAATGATACAAAAATACCAACTTATTAAATAACTGGCACTAAATTTAATTATTTATTTTAGTATTAAAGAAGGCCCAACTATTTTAAGTGCTTGGACTTAGAAATGTGTGTTATTCGATCAAATATCTACAATTAATCTACTCTAAGTATTGACTTAAACCAAATAAAATACACCCGTACGTGGTTTAAGGCATAAAGAAACCAATATAGTAGATTACTGGTGACAGAGAGATCGGGGTTCGAAGCTAAAATGTGTGCACTGAGGTTGATTTTCCACGTTATGATTTTTAACTGTGGTTTTCCCATTCTATTTCCAGGCAAATGCAGGGGAATCTCCTCTAAGCTACCCTCATAATCACTACACACTATACTAATCATTTAAACGACCCTAGTGTTAGTAATGTAAAACTAAACACAAAACACATGAGTGAAGAATGACCTTGGGTCAGAGACTCCTAGACAGCTCAGTGGTTAGAGCATTGGCGTACTAATTCAAAGGTCCTGGAATTGAGTCCCGAGTCCAGGTATCATTTTTCAATTCAAAGAATTTACATGTCTATATTGTTTTGTTATTTTAGTACATGTTAATGGAAGTGTTAATAACGATTTAAGACACATAATCTAAAGAAACAGGACGTGTAAAGGGAATTTTAAGAACCTTGTATTATTCGGGGTGGTTATTACTTTATTGCTCCAAAGTGCAAGCATCGGGTGGCTCTCCCCACGTTGTAATGAAAATGAAGTAATTAAAAGTATAAAGCTTTAGGTTAATTACACATCTCGTGCTAGCGCTCGTTTTGTGTTACAAGCACCTCACCCCTCATCCCACCCTTACACCCACAAAAAAAAGGTACCCCCTACCCTCCCACGTGAACTATTCCAGATATAACAGTAAAAAGGGGAAAGCGGAGATGCGAGAGGGGAAGAAGTTAGGTCGATGGGCCAATTAAAATCTGACTCCATTGTTTAAGCTGGCGAGAATTTTATTATACATATTATATCTATATACTGTGTTAATTTTCGTGGCACCCAGCCTACAAAAGAAGGTGGGGTGGTTTTGAAGAGGGGGAGGCTTTACAATTATGGCAGTGAGGTGGAAAACGCGGATACTCGATACAGCAAATATGTAAAAATAAAACGGGCTTGGTAAAGTTTAGAGTTAAAAAAAAACTGCTAAAATTACGTTGGCTTCGTACATTATGTAAAATGAGCTCGCGCCAACTGTTAAACGTTTTTGATTACAGTTCATTGACTTATGTAATTAAACTATGGAGGATTTTAGGAATGTATCATGAAAATTAACTCATCTTTGTAAAATTAAAAAAGGAGATTTAGCTGTTAAAAATTACTATAACTGCATGAATAAATCGAGAGATAAAACTAAGTGTTTCACTGATATAATCTATAGAATAACTAGTTTACAATTTAATGATGGACCAAATATTATTTAAATTGTGATTCACTGCTTTCTTTTTCATGAACTTCTCTTGAATAAATAATTGTAAGCTTATAAAAAAAATTAAGCCCTCTGTCCCCAGTCAATTTAGATTCGTCATTAAAACGGAGACCACTTGGAAAAAAATTGTAGTGTTAACCAAATTACATTTCTCAGATTCTACCACTACATCTATCGCCCAAGCTTATATAAGATTATCACTTAATACTCACCCCACGGATAGTAGGCCTACCTAGCTTAGGTAGGTAAAAGTCATACAGCTTGAACCAGGCGTCCATCGTGGTCTAACCAACTTCGGTGACCGCATGGTCTAAGGCACTACTCTCGCACTAGACTAGACTGCCGATGACGGGGAGGTCGAGGTTTTAATCTCGGTCGAGAGTACTGATAGTGTTTTCTCCAAAATGGTTTACACTTTTCCTCCATGAAAATGTGTGTACACTCTCTCTAAATATAATTTTTCTTATTCCTAAAACCATCAGCGTAATTAGTACACAAGCATATAACCCAAACAGTTTGTGAGATGCGGTGTTAAAAAAAATCGCAGTTTACATTAGAAAACGGTGATAATATTTCTATATTTTTTAAAAGTAATTAAAATATATATTTTTATATTGAAAAAACTATTTTACTGAACCCAATCCCACTGTTGTAAAGTAAAGAATAGAGCAAACATCCCTTGAATGATATTTCTGGTTCTATCATTATATTGTACAGTAAATATTACATTTTTGATCCTGGTATTTTGAACTGATTTGTTGCAACTTTTTTACTAGAGTGTTTTATACTACATTTAATAACGTTTAGACGCGTTACGAAAGTCATTGTTGATTCTGTTAATTTATGTTTTTTTATCACATCTCACTACCAAACCGGATTATCCGATTTTAATAAAAATAACGCATCACAGGAGTAAGGAATAATTTTTATTAAATTTATCCGCATTTGCGTGGAGTGATATTGGTATGTCATTTAGGGTATACGAGTATTATTCTCATTAAATCTAGCAGCGATTCGAACCCAAACAAAAACAAAAAAGATCATTTTGATGTTGAGTCTTTGTTGTGCCTATCAATAAGGGTTGTTTTCATTAAAGTGGAGTGGGGCTTAGTGGTAAGAGTAGTGGACCATAATTCTAGGGAGTGTGAAGTTTGATTTTAGTTGGTGCATGATTTAGATGTATAATTTTACTTTCTTATATAGATAATATATTATTATAATCGTGAACATTTTTAGTTCCAAGATTATGATGTATGTTTACGCTTTATATGATTTCGAACTAAAAAAGTGGATCTTACGATTTTCTATGTCTCTCTGTATGTTTACCTATAGCCTACCTGGAGCTACAGCCCAAATGATTCGATGTATATCATTAAAACTTTATATTTAGATGAAGAGCCGCTGAAAATAAGAATTATAAACCAGTAATTGGAAAACATAAAGTGTCTCAAGTACCTGGGAAGAATTCTGACGAAGGATGCCTACTGCACCAAGGAAATTGGGTCGAGGATCACCATTGCTAAGGAAACTTTAATCAAGAAGAGGATATTGCTGACTAGCAAGCTGTGTTTGGAACTGAGGAAGAAACTGATGAAATGCTACATTTGAAGCATCGTTCTCTGTAAAGCAGAAACTTGGACTAGTAAGCAAATGGAAAGAAATACTTGGAGAGCTTTGAAATATGTTGATGGAGAAGACTTGAGAAATTCAGATGGACAGAAGGGGTAGCAACTGAAGAAGTCATAAGAAGAATGGGTGAGAAGAAAGCCATTTTGATGTGATTCTTCGGTAAAAAGAGAACTGGATCAGACATAGCCTTTGGAGGAGCTGTCTTTTGCACGATGTCTTAGAGGGAAAGGTTGAGGTAAATAGGAACTTAGGATAAAGGAGGATTCAAATATTGGATGACTCGAAGGAAGAAGAAAATTCTGGGAGCTCAAGGAGGAGGCAGAGGATAGGGCGCTTTGGTGGTCTAATCTCGTTGACAAAAGGAATGGACCTGTCGTAAGATATAACACATCATAATTATAACCTAACCATCCCTAAAGGTTAAATCGTGATTTGGATTAAAGCGATAAAAGTAAGAGTAGTTAACTGATGAATTTAAACATTTTAGAAGATGGTTAACAATTTTGTTCCATATGGATGTCTGAATAGTGCTTCATATTGTCGTATCCTTCAGGTATGGGAACTCGAGGTGGGGAACTATTGGATTCGTTTCAACACCAAATCCTTGTTAGGAACCTCAGGTCTTGTAGAAATACTCAGATGTTAGAGAGTAAAGATTAGTGTTCAGACACTTTTATTAGTTAATAACAAAAGTATATTACAAGTTCGTGGTTCACATGAGGAGTAATCCAGACCTTTCTTATACATACATTCAGTATGACTATTAACACCAAAAAGAGCCCCGAGAGTTAGATATCTGGGGTTTATATACCTTCCCTGTTTATCTCTGGAAGCTTCTAGCTACGCAGTACAAATGGTGCAAACAACAGTTCTGAGAGGAGCATGTGACTGGGGTGATTTCCACTGTTTACTTATTTTGGACTTTAAGAAGTCACAAGATTGTTTCTCACTAAGGAAATACGTAGAAAACAATTATACCACGCAGTTCCTAAATTACTATAGTCTGTATGACTTAAGCTTTACTTTATATAGTCTAACTCCTCTTCATTACAACCTTTAATATTAAATACCTTTATTTACCTGGTGGTATTATGATTATTGCTCTAAGGGGTTTTAATAATCTAGTGACCCCCCTAGCTATATGACAATATGAGGATTTTTTTAAAGAGTTGTTTACTGATAATTGTTTTATTTTTAAATTGTTCCTAATTACAATAATCTGGGTTTGTTTAGATTTAGAATCTGAACGATTGTGCTCTACCATTTATTTACCTAGTAGGTATAATATCAATACTCTAAAGCATTTAAAGTAATAAGAGTTATAGAGAGTAGTTTAATAGAACGTTTACTCACTATCAGCGTGGATGAAGGAAGGGAAAACCACACACACACACACACACACACACACACATATATATATATATGATTAATTAAACCTTCTCTGTTGTGCTCAGTTGAGATTTGAGCCATGGTCCTCTCTCACTGCCAATGTACTTTATTCTCTTATAGAATCCTTAGACCACGTGGCCATCATTGTAGGCTATTATACTAGGATCATTTAGTTTGTAAGTCATGTATTGTGTAATATGAGCTTAGAAGGTCAATTTAGTCTTATAAATTTTACAGAACCTACATAAACACATACAACATGCTATAAACAACTTTTTCGGAATAAGGGCACATAAAATGTGCATGAAAATTTATAACTAGACTTTATAATTTTCATAATACAGTACAATTTTGATAATCTAGACTAAATACGGGAGGATAGAGATAGTGGGGGTGGGGGGGGGAGGTCTGAGGGATATAGCCTGGAGTACTGAAAGTCTAACTAAAATAATACAGGGAACTTTAGATATAATATATAAATAGTTATCTGACACGCAGCAGAGAAAGTTTATGTTATGTTGGTATGTTACTAAATTGTGATAAAATTTAAAAATCACTTGAACTAGAAGTGAACTTGACGATCCTGGATTTTTTGAATAAGTATCACTTGAAGTTGGTTGGGGTTCGAAGAGGTTTTGCTACCCAAAATATAGTAGTAATAAGTAAAACCAAAATGTAACCATAGTCCAAACTAAGTGACATTTGGACTACCGAGATTTTATTGTGCTTTCTTTCTGTTTTTCTTACATTAAAAAGTAAAACGGAAAAATCAAACAAAATAAATTTTTCTGATTTTATGTAGATCTATTTAGAAAACTTTTAACAAAAATTATGGAGGAAACTCAACGAACAATTGTTTTGAGCTAGCGTGTTTTTTGTCACCGTGTCCTACTACACGCTCGTATTTTATGCAGATGAACTAATTACTTTTATGTGTTAAGTATGAGGAAGATTAAACCCATAGTACTTGTTCATGAATTTACGTGAAGAAAAAATGAAAACGCATTTAATAAAAAAAAAATTCTCTCTACGCCCAACCTGGATTTGAACACCACGCCCTCTTCATCGGCGGTCCAGTATATTTCAAGTGACACCTTAGACCATTCGTTGTCTTATGTTAGTTAAAACATGAATATGTTATACCAAACGTTTTAAAGCGGCCCATCATCTATCGTCGTCATTAAAGAGGAGTCTACTGTCAATCATAGTTGTAATAATACGAGTGTAATGACGTATTTCAAGAGCGAGAGTAATCTGTATACTGTTCCAGTGGTTACTGCCACATTGGGTACACATTGCAAGAGGGGGTGTTATTATTTTGAGGGGGAGGGCAGAGAAGGGGGGGCCAATATTTACTCTAGCACAGCTAGCAGCTGTTTAGTAGGGCCTCTTGAAAGAGCTGGCAGGGGAAGGAGGGTGGGACGAGGTTGATGGGTAGAAGAATGGGAAGGTAATTGGCTTCCCGCTGATGTAAAAAAAGGGAAGACGGGATTGGGTGGGGGAGGGGGCACCAAGACCTTAGGCCACTACTGGGCGCTCTCACGGTTTTCATGGACTGATGATGATGATGATGATGATTATGATTATCAGTGATCACTAGGTATTTCAGTCATTAAATTATTGTGATTGTTCGGGAGATTAATTGAATCTAACTTGCACGAGGGAGCACGCCGGTAGAGAAGACAGTCTCGTCATAGTTTGGGTAGGTTGAGGTTCAAATCCTGCTTGATTTGTTTTCCTAAATTGTTTATCCATCTCCCTACAAGCAAATGTGGACAAATTTCCTCTAAATTCTACCGTACTTATCCCGAATCCATCTACTGCCTATACAGACGTGGAGCACGTAAAAGAATAATAATAATAATATTTAGCCCCTTGTCTTAATAATCGTTCTGTCTATACGCTTAAGTACTAATAACTTTAATGGGCTAGGAATTGGGAAGGTTGAATATAGAAAGTGAAATCGCATTTGCATGAAGGGAGAATGAAACACCATTTAGGAAAAACCACCCCTAATTCACCCAAGCGAGATTCGAACTTCGATCTCCCCGTTCTCAGCAGTCTATCCCAACACGAAGCTTGGGCGTTAGCTAACTATGCCGAAATGGGTGGCACATAAAAAAATTGTCATAAAATACATGCAGGGCTAGTTTCATGGAAGTTTAGACTTGGTCCCAACCGAATATACTAAAGGTATTTACTCCGAGTAATAATTTTCAATATTCCACCCAATAAATTCGGGTGAAAATTAGCATAAAACTCATCCTTATCGACATATTACTTTAGGTTAAACAACTTTAGTCACTGCTAGTGAGAAACTATACTAAACAAATTTATGTCCAGCTGTTTTCAATTGAAAAAAATAACATTTTTTGGGTATATTTAAACGTCTAAAATAAAAACATAGTTTTTAGATACACTACTTGCTCTTTTAGAAGAATCATTTTACTTACCTTACTTATTTTGTTTTATAAGTGTATATTATCTGGAGCCATTATTTGAAAAATACAGACAAAAGTTGTTTGCTCAAAAAATACAAAAAACTGTTACTGTACCAGCGAAATGAGCATACTTTTATTAGAGATACCATTCTATAAAAAAAAGATAATATAACTGAAATAGGTTTACATTTGTATGAAGTGTGTTAAGTACGAAATAAAATTTCGTCAAATTTTGACGAAGAATGTTAGTAGGTATATAGTTATTGTTTGCATGTTTTATCCATAATGTTCATACTAACCAGTCTTGAACGCTACAAAACGTATTATGTATCATATTTATTATCAAAAAATAATCAATAAGTGAAATATATTAAAATGGACATATTTTCTTTGATATTTTAAACTGTAAAAACATGGCAAAATAAACTTTCAACATGATTAAAATTATAAAAACACTACACGCAACAATACCAAACTCAGAAAACTCATAGATAAAATACCAGATGTTATCTAATACAGTTTATCACTTTTAGGTAAATAATACTTCATCCAAGGGACTAATTTTTTTTCAAACAAATCATTTATCGAACAATTAATTGTTTTCATTTGAGACAGCTTTCATGATGAAATATCCACACTTTTTTATAAATAATTATATTTTATTTTCTACTGTTTGTATTTATATAGTCTGATTTTGGTTGGAAGAGCAGTAGATAAAATTCAAACATATTTCTTTACGGCCAATATTGATAACATTTTATGGTAATATTTGTGCTATATTATAGGTATTTATAATATCTATCATAAGTGACAACTCCAGATAACATTACGTGATGTTTGAATATATAAAAATTGTTTTAGTAACTTTAGTAACTAACTTCTACTGTTCTTCCTACCTAAATCATACTTTAGCTGGTAATTTGTCAATATTATCTATAGTTTTGTCTTAATCATTTGATTGTTTAAAAAANAATATCTATCATAAGTGACAACTCCAGATAACATTACTTGATGTTTGAATATATAAAAATTGTTTTAGTAACTTTAGTAATTAACTTCTACTGTTCTTCCTACCTAAATCATACTTTAGCCTAGTTGTACTGTTGGAATTGTGTTGTATTGCATCATCCAGCTATTGGAGACTTTGTTGGTTCTAAATCCAGAGAAGGAGACATTTATTATTAATAGCATGTGATATGTGCAGGCAAGATTTAAAAGTAGCGAACTATCTATACTACTCCATCTCTGCTCATGTGTAGCATTTTATGTTTAAATAATATTTTGTAATAAATAAAATGATAGCATATTAGGAAAATAATGGAGCACAAATAAAAGTAAAAACACTAACACATATTACTAAGACTTACTTCTACCACTTCCTGAGGAAGATGCTATAATAGACATCGAAATATTAAAGTGTGTATCAATATGTGTTAGTTAGTTTGTTTTAGCACCGCGTCTTACTACCCATTCGAGTTATACGCTTAAGTACTAATTACGCTAGTGGGTTAGGAATTGAGAAGGTTGGATTTAGAGGAAGATAACCCGCATTTGCGTGGAGAGATAGAGAGTGGAAAACCATTTAGGAAAAACCACCCCCAGTTCACCCAACCGAGATTCGAACCTCTATCTCCCTGTCCTTGACAGTCTAGCTCAACACAAAACTAGCATGTTAGCTAACTAAGCCACCAAGGTGGATTAATATGTGTCAGTGTTTTTATTTTTATTTGTGCTCTATTCTTTGCTACTATCATATAATTTTATTTATTACAAATTGTTTTTGCTCAATGCACTTTATTTCACATATATAAATAATTTATTTGTTATAAAAAAGCACCAATTAAATTTGAGTTAACTGCAGAGTTTTTTCTAAGCACCACATCTTACTATCCATTTGGGTTGTTCGCATATGTACTAATTACGCTAATGTATTAAGAATATAGATGTAGAATTGAAAGGAAGTGAATCTGCATTTATGTGGAGATAAGAG
>CABFWB010008401.1:4042-18205 GCA_902151455.1 Timema bartmani
CAAAATGGACATCCCCCCCCCCCCCTTTCCAACCCCAAACGAATAGAAACACTTTTTAAATCTGGCGGTTCTGAACACCAGGGACTATTATATTTCGACGCCTTTAGGATAAATCATGTCTTAGACTATATATTTCGACACCTTCAGAAGAAGTCATGTCTTAGACTTTATATTTCGATGCCTTCAAGAGAAGTCATGTCTTAAACATTTATACTCAACGCCGTCTGGAGAAGTCCTGTCCTGGACTTGGACATTTGCAGGATGATTACGTATTTTGTTTGTATTACCTCATAGATGTTAATTTAATAGACTTGAATTGTGGCTAGTTCAATTTTGAATTAAAGTAATCTAGATTTTTGGAATAAGCCGGAATGAGCAATGTAAATTATTTACTAAAAGTTTTTTTACTAAACTAAATTTAAGTATGAGACAGTTAATTTTTTTTTGCCGCCACTTGGGCCTTAGTGTCAGTGAAGTCACGTAAGATATTAGATTGCCACATTTATATAAACTTTTTTTTTTGTTAGAAGTATTTAATTTAAATTGACTGAGTTTTGCAGACTAAGTAATTGTAAATTTCCCTTTTTTTATAATGTTTTCATATTTAATTGTTGTTTGAATTAACTTAAAGTTTTGCGGATTAATTGATTTAGACTTAATAAATTTACAAATTATTTAATTGAAATTATTTGTGGTTTCACTAGATCATATTTGTATGTCATTTTTTTTATTGCTAACAAGTAGAAATCTTGTTAACGTCTTTTGCTGTGTCGACATTGAATAGTCCCACGGGAATTTGACTTAATGCCGGTAATCCAAACTCTCGTGCTTATTAAAATATCTGGGTGATATTTAACCTTCTTTTTTTTGTCTGTATTCAATGTGGTGAAGCAGACACCTTTGTGACCATTTCAATGATGCCCACTAGGCTCTTTTTTGTAGTCAAAAAAATATCTGTCTAGATATTTTTATAGTAATGATTTGTTCAAATAGTTAAACATTTAAGGTTGTGATATCAATATTCACTGTTGTGAAGCTGACAGTGTAGTTGGGTCAAGTTATTGTCTCTTCCAGACAGATCGATTTGACTTAAAGATATGTTTCATGTTTGGAAACATTCACATGATTGAACGGCGCTTTATTATTGACATGATTTTCAATATACCCTCGATGGATTTTTGAGGCCATGTAAATTATTGTTTCAATTGTTGTTATCTTGAATAAAACATTCATATTGTTATTTAATTGTTGCTAATGTCTTACTTTTTTGTATCTTATGTAGCTTTCCCCCACTTTCCTTTTAGTCTAGTATGGCCGTAGCTAAGAGGTAGTGGAGTGGGTGGTAACAATAAGATTACTATGATATGATAAGCAAGTATTATCTTATATATAATTTGATAAGACCGTTTCCGGTAATAGAAATTATGAGAAAATGACAAAAGATTTTGACAAACGACCACTCATTTTAACGGTTAGGTCCAGGCTAGGTCCAGGATCCGGGAAAAATAGTAGTTTTCAACGAAAACCCAATTTTCACAGAGAATTTTCAGTTTCTTATTCTTAGTTTAGTCAACATGGAAACCGTTATTTGCTGCATGGCTGTAAATCTCTAAAGAAAATATATCTCTTTGGCTAAAAAATTATAACTCAATCTTTATTCGTTGGTCCGTACACGTCACAATTTTCTCTTTGGATGAATATTTCTTTTTGGATGCTGGTCATAGCACATCTAAATTGAGATGCCTAAACTGGGGAAACATTTATTTTTTATTGGAATGTTGTCATTAATTCGCATTTAAATCAATAATATTGACCATAATTTGAAAGTTAAAAGATTAAATTGTTAAGTTCGTAAAAATATTCTTTACGATATGTTTCATGTATGATAAACTAATATTTATATATGTTTTGGTACGGTATTTATTATTAGCTCAAAAACGATAAAATGATCTTGAATAATGTATAAAAATAGCCATATTAACTATTTAAGTATGAGCTTAGGTGTTCATTTTTTTCAAATAATGGGTTATGATATTCAATTTATTCAAATAATGGGTTTTGATGTTCATTTTAGCAAATAGTAACACATTACAAATACATGTGTTAAGCTATGTTTTAATTTTACCACCTAAATTTGAGGATATAATATCTAAAAGTAATGTTTTGTGTACCCCGTCTATCTTTTCACTATCTTACAAATACAATAAGTTCAGTAATGTTTCAA
The DNA here is from genome assembly GCA_902151455.1 of Timema bartmani. NCBI lineage: Eukaryota > Metazoa > Arthropoda > Insecta > Phasmatodea > Timematidae > Timema > Timema bartmani. The sequence continues at coordinate 6,267 of CABFWB010008401.1, forward strand.
TGTTGATACTTAATTTTGAGGGAATGATATTTCAAATTACCGTAATGTTTGAGTACCACATTTATATTTTCACGTTCTCTCTTTCCATCAGATTCTCTTACGTTCTTACACACTCTCTCAGACTCTCTTCCCTTACACACACACACACACACTCACTCTATAAAACACTCTCTTTAGTATAATCTTTTCTCATTCTCTCTCTCACACTTTATTCCTCTCTCTATCACACACTAACTACCTTCACATACACTCTTTATAACAAAATTTCTCTCACATTATCTTTATTATACTTTCTCTCTCTTAAGCTCTCTCTCAAAGGATGTTTCTCTCTCTCTCTTGAACGTTCTCTCTCCTGAACGCCCTTTCACAAACGCTCTGTTTTTCAAAATCCCTCCATCTCAAACTTTCAATCTCAATCTCACACACTTTCTCTTTCAAGCCCACTCTCTTTCTTAGTTTCTCTCTCTAACTCTGTCTCTAACTCTCTCGCAATCTTATTTTCTTTCTCTAAGCTAACCTCTCCCTCTCTAACTTTCTCTCTCAAACTCTCTTCCACACGCCCTCACATTTCTCTCTCTTTCACACAATATCTCTCACAAAATTATACCCTCTCTCTTTCTCACACACACATTCTCTCTCTTTCTCTCACACTCTTTCTCTCTCAGACACACTCTCTCTCCTCACACACACTATTTTTACCTTCTCCCAGTATTTCTCTCTCTCTAACACATACACATAATCTCACTATCACTATCTCACTATCACTATCTCACACTCACTCGATCTCTATCAATTACTCATTATCACTTTCTCACACTCACACTCTCATTTTCACACTCACCCACACACATACACAATCACACAGTCAAACACTCACACTCACATTTTATAGATCTCTATAATATATCTTACATATATATATATATATATATATAAAATATGATAAGCCCGTTTCAAGTAATAGAAATTACGAGGAAATGACTGAACAAATTTTGACAAACGAGCATTCATTTTAAGGATTAAGAAACTAGGATTCCGGTAAAAATATTGGCCTTAAACTAAAACACAAGCTTCCTAGCGAATTTTACATCTTTTCTTTCTGTGTGTTCATCTGTATAATCATTCTTTGTTTACATCACCATGGAAACCATGATTTGTATATAGCTGTTTATTGGTAAATAAAATATTTGTCTTTGTTTAAAAATAATATCAGGTCAATTCTTACTTAAATGGTTTGTGCAACGAATTGATAGAGCTATGGGAGAGGGATCATTTTAAAGTTCTCATCGGGGTGTGAAGGGGGAAAATATACGTTTTTATTCTAATTACATACCAAAAACTAAATACCTAAGTAAAGTTGATAGCATTTGACGAGTAAACCTTTAACTAAACATTGAGTGAGGCTTTATTATAATATAGACCTTTCCCAATAAAAAGTTTAAAATATATTTTAGTCCAATAATCTGTAGCCATCGCTGCAACGACTCACTAGTTTGTATTAAATTACATAATTCTTCTATTAATACTAAAACATTTTAGACCTAAGTACTGTACAGATTTATTACTTTTATTGTGACAGGGACTTTTTGTTTTATGTATTATGTATTATGTATTAAAACTACAAATATTTCAAACAAAATGTTTTATCTTACAAGTTCTCTTTTTATAATTAGTTACAATTAGTTGTATAAAATTATTAATGTTATTATTATAATTCTTATTAATTAAAAATATTATTAAATAAAATTATTAAATTTATACTTGAAGGAGTCTTATGAAAACCAATCGTCCCCGAGAAAACAGGCCCAGAATCCACCCTTATGTATGTCACCATTATAGGGACCGAATATTACTTGGTTGTCTTTTTTTCCCCCTAGTTTGTAAAACATAGGCTGTTTTTATATATAATATATATATATATATATATACAGTTCGTGTTATTACGATTACAATATGCCAATTTTATAGTGCCTATAATTGCCTATTCTATTGGTTTTTGCCTATTGTATGAATAAGAGTATCTATTTCAGATTTGTTCTCTCTTTCTTCTCCTTCTGAAAAATAGCTTAATTTCTTAGAAATGGAAGTTTCGACATTCAGGCCAATAAACAAGGGACGCTATAGGAGCCCAATAAGGAGAAACATTAGGGAAAGCTGGAACATATTTTATTGTCTTCCTAAAAGTGTCCTGAACAACATATTGATTTTTCACCCCTCTTCCACCTCGGATATGGCCACCATCTTGGAAAAATGGCACCAAAAATAAGGTTTTTGTAAATATTTCGCTTGGTAAGCATTTTAGAGCAAATTATGTAAATTACAAATATTAATCTACACAACGTTATCTACAAAAAAAAAAAAGTATGTGCATTTTCCGTCTAGAATGCACCGTTTAGTCGCTATAGGTGCGAATAATTTAACAATGTTTTCCCCACATCATTGTGTAACATCTAAACTAGAGGAAAATTTTCGTATGTGTTGTTTTGTAGTTTTTTCTTCCATAAAATTAAAAATATACATTTCTTCTTTGCTACAGCAAAGCGCAAAGAGTGGACAGCACTCAAAGCTAAAGAATGTGATTTTACGGTTGAGTGGTTTCGACCTGTTATTATAATTGGTGGGTTCGATTGGCTTCTTCATGGAGGGAAGTGGTTTAAAGGAACTATGCAGCCTATGGAGCTGCGTCTGTGGACATAATGTTAAGTGGTCATACTTATGTAATAGCAGTCAGAGCGCATATTCTGGCACATGATGCATTGGCTGCAATTGTTCTGAATGAGACTGATCATTTTTCTGTTGAACAAAGTCATGACTCGACACAAAAAACAATGAATAAGTACTGAAAAATGCACTTCAGAAGTTCAGGGATACCTTGAATTTGAAGAAGAGTAATGGAGGCACTACAAGACACTGCTGGGCACATTACTTTGAAATGCTAACACTTTTGAAATAATTCATTGAAGCAAAGCCGTCAGGAAATTGGGAGCTACACCTTGAAACAATTCAAAGATGCTCCCCCATTTCCATTCCAGTTGTCATTTTTTGTATACCAAATCTGCTCAGGTATACTTGCAGGATATCTTTGGTCTGATGAAGAAGATAACCTCAAAGGAATATAAAGACTTTGTCCATAAAAGTTATTTCACAATAAGGCGGTCATATAAGTTTTGGTCTGGGATCTTGTCAGATATTACTATTGAACAGACATTGATGTGATCCACGAAAAGTTTTGGGGGATTAACTCAAGGTAGAGGTATGAACGACTCGGTGCTAACTAAGTGGATTCTTGGCATGCCTACTAGTTTAATGGTCACAGAGAAAATATATGAATTCTATATGTTTCTGACAGCACAACAGAACAGCATGTAGATGCACAGGATAAACAAACACACTTACAGTTCTTTCACCAGAGGTTCTCATTCCATAAACCATTCCCAGAGTAATAGGGGATGAGGAAACAAATCCTCACTATGCTTATCATGTTGGAGTCTCTTTAATGTTGAGAATTATTGGTCCAAGTTTGAACTAAAGACGAGAGTTAAACCTCTTGGACCGGTCATTTCTGAAGTGAAAATCAGGGATGCTTTGTGTCCAGTTATCCAGAATTGATATTTAAATGAATCTCATTTTCCAAAAAATCACAAGATCATTTCAAAGACAATTTTGAGTACGAGCTTGCTACGTACCCATTACCTCTCTTTGATGAGGTAGGAATGCGCAAGACCAAGAAATCTTCTCTTCGTGATGCTTTTATACCACTTTCTGAAAGTGAAAATGTTGGAGATAATATTCACATCGTAAATGGATGATTCTTGGTTGCGTATAACGAGTAGTAAGACGCGGTGATAATAGTAATAATAATAATAATAATATATTCTTGATACACAGAGTTGTTTGGCAACAGCGAGATATTTATGGAACCATTCTAGATAGGTACACTGATTACTTAAAGAACCACTACAATTTTTTTTATCATCGTCTTTGATAGCTACCCAATAAATGTAACAGAAAAATGTATCAAAGCCGCTTAACGTTCTCTTCGACAAACATATTCCTCTACAGAGATCATGTTTGTTGAAATTATGCCTGCAACAACAAGTCAAAGCAATTTGCTTTCAAACGAGAGGAACAAGAGCCGGCTTATCACAATGCTAAAGAATAGATTGTTGAAAGAAGGTTCCGATGTAAAATTGACTGATGAGTATGCAGACAAATTAATCATCAAGACTGGTATTGAAGCATCCTCTAAGAATGAGTCGGTGACAATCGTAGGTGAAGATGTTGATTTTTAAGTTATCCTCACTGTTTTATCTGGGTTAAAAACAAACATATACATCCTAAAACAAGGAAAAGTAACACTAAAAACAAAGTGTACTAACCACAATCCATTAAATACTGCTCAACTGTCAAGGAGAACATTCTTTTCTTATATTCGTTCAGTGGAGCTAATACTACTTCAGCGTTTTTCAAGCAGGGTAAACTTGAATTAGTTAAACTACTAGAAAAAAGTGTAGAACTACAAGAAGCTGCTTCTGTTTTTAAAGATGCTGCTGCGGAACCAAGGAAGATTGTTGCTGCTGACAGAGATTTTGTTCTATAACTCTATGGTGGTAGTGAGAATGGATCCCTCCGAGACTTGAGATACAAGTCTTTTGCAAAATAACTAAGCGAAAGTACTATCGATCTGAATTATTTTCCCCCCACAGAAGCTGTTCTTCAATATCATTGCTTATGATCATATCACTAAGTCCATAAATGTGTAGCATTCGCTACAATTAAAGAAAAAACAAGACGAAGGGGAATGAACTACTTACCCCATGTCACCGTTCCAGCACTTCATGACTACGGTTCAGCGACACAAATACACATCCGAGCAAGACCACGACGCGTAACGAACTGATATAACCCACCCAAGGTCAAGCGGCGACCACTAGAGGTTGCGAGATAGTGGAACTTTCCAAAGAGTTTAAGAAAGTAAGTAAGTAACGCCAGTTCCAGTCTATAGGAGAATATTCTAGAACCTTGGAGTTGATTCTCTGAGCTTGTTGCCATGCGTATTCCCCCCTTTTCTGATCAAAATATGTCCCCCCCCCACCTTGTTCCTTGCCATCCCATCCATGTTTCTCTGGGTTTTCAAGCATATATAACGCCGGCATGGCAACATGACTGGCACTCTTGGACTTGACTCTGGATTGAAGAATTCGTAGCCTTGGCTACACGATTTAAAATGTAAGAAAAATTTAACTTACGGCTTAAATAATTTTTTTAATGTAACCTTTTCAAAATTTAACTTTTTGGCATATTATTTTCTTTTTTATTGTTATACTCATATATCAGAGATTGAAATTAAATGTAATCATGTATAATGGATTGAGGTGGTTCATAGACCTTTATATTGAAGTAAGAGACTATGACTAAGTTCGATACATATCGAATATAACTATTAATATGTCCGGGAGACAGATAGATAGTTAATCGTGTAAATAGATCGGATAAATCTGTTTGTCTAGTAATATTAAGTTTTGTGAATTTCATTCAATATTTTTAGCTAATATGAAAAATATTAATCTAATATTTAAAATAGCATTGCAAATAATCTTGTTCTTTCTTAAATGTTTATATACTGTGGAAGTTGACTTCTTGAAGTAAAAAGGAATTGAGGCTATTTTCTTGTTGACGATGACTGATGATAAAAGCCTAGATTACTTTCGGTCTTATTTAGAATCCGACCAGATTGAAACTTATATGTATTTATATACATATATAATATATATATATTTCAAATAGTCAAATATATATAGTTGACTATTTGAAATATTCTCAGTTATTTGTAAGTTGAGTCATTATTATTATTTGTTTTAGTATGTTATGTTGGCCAATAGATGTCATGAGAGCTAATGAAAAAATTAAATTTGCTTAATTTTTTAAGTAAACTTATTAATATTAAGAAAAATATGTATTAACTTTGATAAAATCTTTTATATAAAACTAATATATCAATATTTGATTTTCAAAATTTTGTCATTGTACGCATGTCATAATTTTTTCTTCATACCATCATATATGGTTTATCTTTGTATATATATTTATTTATATTTAAATATATTACTTATGAATAAACATCCTAAATCGATTTCTTGCCTTTTCTTTGATGAGTTCACGTTTTAAGAGTACCCTTAGAATATTTTTTGTGCTTTTTATTTATTGTTTATTTTGGGTTTAGTTATTTATTTTGGAAATACTATCAGGTTTATATAATGAGGGCATGAGGACGACCGTCAGATTATTAATTCCACAACTAGGTGAGTTGAGTGCGCTGAGTCTGTCTGTCTGTTCTCAGATGATTGAAAAACTCAACTCAATGACTCACTCTGATTGTGTTAATGCTTTACTTTTTACTGTTTGAGCCTTCTGTTTTGTTGGATTGGTCAAGGAGGTCTCAAATGTATGGGATATGACTGATTACCGACTGAGTGGGGTTGGAAAGTAATTAAGAATAGCTTAGCTCCTATCAGAACAGATAAAGAACCTCCACCTGCAAAGATTCTCCACATTATATCCTGTAAATTCCTTAAAGGTTGGGGATTTGTAGCAGTGGGACATCTGGATTATAGTGCTTAGTATCTGCGAACATTGCAATGGATTGTGCTTGAGTTCTGACATTGTTCTAGAAGAGGAAGACTTTGATGATCCTGTTGATATGCCACTAGAAGAATTCTTATCTGTAGCAAACTGAGTAAAAACATAAGAAAATGGATTTGACTTCCACAGAAATAAAATATTACAAATAGAGAGTCGTCCATGTTCATTTGTTTGGTAAAAGTATTATAAGATTATTGTTTAGATAATTTACTAAATATTATAAATGAAAATTAATTTTTACAATCCTACTTCATTAAGATGTTTAAAAGTAAGAGCTCTAAAATAAAATAAGGAACTTAAGTTGTCATAAAAAAAATTGAATTTTAACGGTACAAAATAGTGTTAAATAACTGGCACCTTTGGCTCCTAAACGGTTCATACTAGAAGAAAACTGTATACAACCTATATTGTAGATACTATTGTGTAAATTAATTTTTGTCTTAGAATAGTTTGCTCTAAAATGCTTCCTAAGCGAGATAATAAGAAAACCTATTTATGGTGATATTTTTCTAAGATGGCGGCCAAATTCGCTGTGGTAAGAGGGGGCAAATTAATATGTTGTTAAGGACGCTTTTAGGAAGACAATTACATTTGTTCCCCTGATTTTTTTTTCTTATTGAACCCCCTTATTGACTGGCCAAATTATTGGATAAGGAGAGGGGGAGGAGATAAGACATGTGACGTGGCCTTAACTTACATGCTCTGACCTTGACAGACTATGTTTATACAAGGCTACGTGACACGTCCTCCCCTGGACATGTGACGTGGCCTGCACTACTCATTGGTCATTGCACGGCACGGGCGAAACTCCCATAATTTACTATTCTGTCTGTACATGATTATATCTGTACGTAATTGTGTCCTTTAGAATCAATTTGTTTCTTGGTGATTCTTTTTGTAATACTTCGTGTGTTAACTGTAGGGAAAATGCCCAAGGAAAAAACATGCAACAGTGCTTTATTTAAGCAATGAATAGGTGTTGAAACAAACTTCACGACGGATGAAGGGAATTATCTTCTGCCTAGCGTGCTTCAAAGAGTAAAGTGTAATTAATTAGTACATTAATCTAAATATTAGATTTAAAATTTGTTTTCAATATTTGAAAAGTTTAATTACTATTCCAATTCGTAGTAATATTATCTTATACTACTAAACAAGACTTTCTTATTTATATTATATATTAATTTGTACATTTTATCTTTAAAACGGCCTAAAGATTTTTTATGAAATTGAGCTATCTACCGTTTTCAGGTGCGAAAAAGCAATCTAGCTAGGTCTGGACTATGGGAAAACTAATTTAGTGGGGAAACATAAAGATTTCAAGTTTTGATTCTTAATTAATTTGTCACTGATTTGTCTTACATTATTAATCTTTAAGATTTTACTGAGCTATGCTCGATCTTCCTAGTACTACTTTGTAAAATAAACAGCATTGAGAACATTACTAAGTGGCTATTCCTGTGTTTTTCCAATAGAAATCCTACTTAACTACTTTTAAACTCTTTCGTAGTTTTTGGGATGTATTTCCCACCATCGTTTTAGCAGCTATAGGATAGTTTTACATTGCTTATTGTGTGCCTATTTTTTTCTTAAGTACGTATTTTGGTGCCTAAATCCCATTTTTAATGCCTATTTGCCTGCCTCTTCCAAACAATTTTGGTGCCTAATTGAACGTATGAAAACACACCTGAAACTTTGTGAACTCGTCCGCCCGGAGCTCTTCTCTGGCCAGTATCAGCCTCACAACATGTTGTGGCAAGAGCGTGAATGATCCAAGGTTCAACACTTCATTCCCATGCTCATCTACAAACTCCAAAACCTGAAACAACAAATATATACTGCATTTAAATTGAATCCGATATAGATATTGCTAAACGTGGTTTAAACACAGACCCAACACCTTCGCTCAGTTTGTTTCTATATTGAGCTAAAAGTCCAGGGTTCGATTCCTGGCATGGTCGAAGAATTTATCATTGGTGAAATGTAGGGTTACTCTTTTACAGTGGTGAATTAATGGCCGGGGATTGGATGTTGTGTCTGTCCTAGTCTTGATTTATATTATAGGACAAGCCTAGCCAGCCGGTAGTGGAAAACATATGGCTTGAATGAAAACTGACCCAGGCCACAGGCTGGAAACAGCAATGGATGTAGTAGTAGTAAATTTCAACGCATGCCTTCTTGCCTGTGGTTTATCCATTCTCTCTCTACGGCTAGTGTGAACTCTGAACATCATACTTACCACTTGGATTAAGTCATTAACTACCCTGTGTTAAATGTACTTATTACAAAATAATTAATCTCTAGGACACTCAGAGATGTTATAATTCAGTGGACTGCTCTTGGCCGGTTTGTAGATGCACCCTTGTTTGTACGAAACAAAACTTGTAGTTTCAGTTTATTTACAATTAATATGTTGGGGAAAGATAAGCCCATCACTTAGCTAATAGGATAATAGGGTTCTCAAGGACACTCCTCTATAAAGAGTTCAATTTAAAATGTTTCTTTTCAAGACACTGAATGAAAAATAAATATATGCTTTATTAATTATGTCATAGACTATAATTGCTATTATATCTTCAACAAAATACATTCAACGAAGGTCACACAGCCATCCAAGGTACTATGCGTCAACTGCATCCTAGTTATTTTCTTGGTCTGGGACGTCACAATTAGTATGATATGGATTTGTTCATTTAAGAACCCTATTTATGAATCAAATAACCAAAGCTATTATTTATGCTCTTAGTGAGCTTCTAGATATCATATTCTGAAAATTGACGATTTTGCACGTCCATCATAGACTCTGCCTTAAAATATAAGTGAAGAATGACCCTAGGCACGGGACGATTCCTGGATAGCTCAGTGGTTAAAGCATTGGTATACCAAGCCAAAGGTCCTGGGCTCGATTCCCGTGTACACGTATAATTTTTTAATTTTCAGAATATAAGAACCATAAGCCGACTTTTTTTTTATGTATCATTCGGAAATTGAGTATTAGATGCTTGTTTGGTTCTAAACAACTAAAATGTTTTACACAAACATCCAGAAAAGTTTTCTAACATCAAACTGCCATAAACTCTTATTTCCCATTTATGTTTTACTGCCGGATCCAATAACATCACACTTCGAAAACCAAACAAAATTTACTCAATTCTTCTTTAACTTTTTTACTCTCTTTTGTTAGTAGTGATTGCTCCCCTTCATTATGGCTCACTTCCTCTTTTCGATAGAAAGTCACTATCAACAACTTATTTATTTCATTTGTACGCAAGACAAATAATTTGATGCCTCAAACCAGAAAAGGGTGGAGTGCGACTTACATTGGAATAAATTGATTGTATTATCAAACTTATTGCAAGAGGTGTCAATATAAATATTGGTTACGTTGAAATTAAAGTAATCTTTATCTTTCTTATACACCACGTCTTACAACTCGGCAGAGCCATCTGCATATCTACAAACATAGGATAAGGTTGAGAAAGGTATGATTTAGAGTAATGTATCCACATTTGCGCAAAGGAAAAATAAATAGCTACTTATGAAAATATATCCTCAGTACACCAGGATGGATTTTAAACCCCGACCTCTTGTCACCAACACACCACCATGAGACTAACACCTTTACCTATATGCCCACAAGTGAGTTTGGGATATGTCATTTTTAGCATCTATTCAGGTTATAAACTAAATACTTTAGTGTTTTAAGGATGAGGAAGGTTTTATTTTAGAGAAAGTTTACCCGCACTTGCGTTGAGGGAGAGTGGGGAATTATTTGGTGTTATGTATTAATAATTAGAATAACTATCGCTTAGCTATTTTTAAGAAACACTTTATATAAAGCAGTTTCATAAAACCGTATTTTAAGTTGTTTGACAATGTTATTAATAATTTTAAACGTTAATTTTTATAGAAGTGGCTTGACCTCTTTATTAATGTATTACAAACTTAATAACCCTAAAAAAAACAGAATTATAAATTATTGTACCAACCAAATAAAACAAAAGTATATTTAGGGAACATTTGGTACCTTCTGGACAAGTGATTTGGTACACTTGTACTGGATGTATCGCTCAGCTGAGGCCAGCAGGGCACACACCGTATCAACGTTGATACAGCATTGAACAAAACCAGCACACGCGCGTCTCAGTTCATCCAATCCGTAGTAATCCGCCGCGTTCATCACACCTTGCAACAAATATAACTGTGGAAACTCACACTTACCAGGTCAACTTACAGGTATCAAAAGAAAATATATATTTGAAAGTAAAGACTATTACAGCAAGTGATAAACACAAGGAAAAATATATTTTAGGATAGAAAATCAAATGTCATCTTGAGTGATAAATAATTATGTACTTGTATAAGATTAAATAATCAGTAAGCTTTGAGTATTTGTTGATAAAAACTTAAAACCAGCACAACTCACTCTCTAGGGTTTATTTTGTTAAGTTGGTATCAATAGTTAGATATTTACTTCAGGAGTACGTTTCAACCCATGAACCGGCAGAGTTGCAGAGTGACGCAGCCAGTGTGAATGTACTACTAGAGGTAATGTACTACTCACCAAGCAGAGTTCTAGGCTGCAGAGTGAACGCAGCCAGTGTGAATGTACTCGATGAGCTGTCGGAACACGTCAGGCTCAAACTCCTCGATGATGAGGGTGTGATGTTGATTGGACTGCGGCTGCGAACCACGTGTAGAAACATTCAGTCCATTCCGGGTGTGAAGGAAGCTAATAACTAGACATACCGCATCATATCACATATCACTAGGTGCGCGTGCTACCATGCGCGTGAAGGGTGCGGTCATCATGCAACTTACTAACGTGTCAATAATTGTTAAATAACACTCTCAGGGGCGGGAAATATCACTTCATAAAGTACCAATATATAAGTGGGTCTGGAAGTGAAACTTTTTCAGTGCTTTACGTGTTATTGTGAGTACACTTTCACATAAACTCTGGAAAAATCTTGATTAAAAAACAAAGGGTGGTGGTAGGGAGGAAACAAAGGGTGGAGGTAAGGGGGAAGCCTAGGTTGGTTGGTAAGAGGGAATCGATAAGTTAGGTTCCTTTAAGATGTGTTAATGTAACAGAACAGAATACAATGTGATGCCTGGTGAATAGCACAAGTTGGCTTGAGTAACGAGCACAGGTGGTTTATATGAGCTAGCTAGGCTCACCACTGCTATAACAGTCTTTCACTGACACTTAGAGGACAGTGGTGTTCTACTAGTACCTTCAGATGACGTTATATGAGGTAGCTAGGCTCACCACTGCTATAACAGTCTTTCACTGA
>CABFWB010008402.1:0-12778 GCA_902151455.1 Timema bartmani
ACCACTATGCTAGTTACTGTACACTATTTGGTCAGGACCACACACCGACACAAATTAGATATCTCACCTTTCACCTCACATTTTCCGTAAATAAATACGATTTGTTGACAAATTAACGTTTATTTTACGCAGAATGATTTGCTTATGGACAGTTTGAAATTTGATTATTGGTTACAATGGATCTATGCACTCATATTTATTCACACCCACACTGTTGATCATATGGTATAAGGCACCAGGCTCACGATATTTAGGTTTGCCGAGGGTGAGCTGTTAGTTGGGTGGACTGGAGCTTATTTTCCAAATGTTACATTTCCCTTTGGTTTTCCCACCTCGTCCCCACGCTAATACCCCTATGTTATTAAGTCACTAATAATCTTGGTTTTGCATATGGTAAATAAATGTAACATGGGTACGCTGTCCCTTGGTACCTTTTTCCTCTGATATTCCTCACCGTGGCAGACAATAAATAGCCTACACATACTTGACGCAGGTACCGACAGATGGCGTGTAGGTGTACTTTGCTAACAAATTAAACGATCAAGCGAACCTATAGTTGGATTGCCCCAGTTAGAATTTTCCGGTTGCCTTGGAAAATAAATTGTGTGACTCAACCGTTCATACAGTCCTATTTAGATATAAAGACACTTTTTTAACAGAATATTTAGTAAAACTATTCTCATTTTGTCGTACTCGATGGTCTTGGGGTAAAGGCTCACATCATGAACCTGTGTGCGTAGGTTCAAAACCAGCCGGGGTCAACGGGTTTCCCGTAAGCCGTATAATTCCGTAGCACAGATTCCTAGGAAAGAGAAGTAAAGCCGGTCCCGTGTCGATTGTGGCGTGAAATAGAACCTTGGAAGGAATGTGAAGATACCTTTCTCGGCAAAATTGATGGTTCCTTTAGCTCTCGCTCATAGAAATTCTCGTTTACTGATATAATCACTCGGTTCTGAGAGTGCACGTTAAATACTATAAATAAAAGATCATATACCTAAAAAAAAACACTTTTAGATGTATTTATACATACAATTTTCTGCTCAGCAGCTGTAACTTTTCATAGATGATATCAATAGCGATGCAATAGAAATAGCTGCTGAAAGAAAAAAATATGTTCGTACTTTCTAAAAGTTTCTTCCTACCTCGGCGGGCCTAAAAACCTCAGTAAAAAAAAATAATAATAGTAATAATAATAATCTTATAAGGATTCTACCATACTTACTCTTATAGCTATTCATTTTTGAAATTATTAATTTAAAAAAAAATTAGTTATCTGTAAAATACCCTCTTGTAAAAACAGGACCGCTGGTATGAGCAGATGATCGTAGAAATGTTCATAGCTTTTCACCCGGTTACATAAAGTCTAGTTTTCATAGAAAAACCATCTGGCATAGTGGCGGGAAAAAAAAACTACCATTGTATTTAATTTCTTAATCCGTTCTATTAATAATCTGAAGAAAAATTATAAATTTATCCATATGGGAATATTATTTGAAGCTTTTGATAACTTTATTAATTAACTTTATAACTTATATAACAAATAGGATATATTTCTAGAAAGCAAGTCTTTAGTGACTTTCAATTAATGTTTGTGCTCGAAAGTAGTCTCACTTATATGCACTTACTCTATAGAATTAGAAACTAGAAAGTTCATTGCCTCACTTACAAAAATCCTACATTTATCCCTATCTTGAGCTAGTTCTATCCAGTCCACCTTATTAAAATACCCTAACTCTATCTTGAGTTAGTTCTATCCATTCCCACTAATTACACGTTATCCTTATCTTGAGTTAGTTCTATCCATTCCCACTAATTACACGTTATCCTTATCTTGAGTTAGTTCTATCCATTCCCACTAATTACACGTTATCCTTATCTTGAGTTAGTTCTATCCATTCCCACTAATTACACGTTATCCTTATCTTGAGTTAGTTCTATCCATTCCCACTAATTACACGTTATCCTTATCTTGAGTTAGTTCTATCCATTCCCACTAATTACACGTTATCCTTATCTTGAGTTAGTTCTATCCATTCCCACTAATTACACGTTATCCTTATCTTGAGTTAGTTCTATCCATTCCCACTAATTACACGTTATCCTTATCTTGAGTTAGTTCTATCCATTCCCACTAATTACACGTTATCCTTATCTTGAGTTAGTTCTATCCATTCCCACTAATTACACGTTATCCTTATCTTGAGNACACCCTATCCCTATCTTGAGTTAGTTCTATCCAGTCCCCCTCATTACACCCTATCCCTATCTTGAGTTAGTTCTATCCATTCCCCCTAATTACACCCTATCTCTTTCAGGTACATTCTAATATTATCCTCCCATTTGCTTTTAGGTCTTCGCGATGGTCTTTTCCCATTGGGTTTACCAGACAATGCCTTGAACGCGGATCCGGTTTCTTCTATTCCCGCTATACAGTACGTTCTGCCCACCGTAATCTACGAGACTTGATTACCCTAACAATGTCTTGTGTTGAGCACAGGGTATGTTATTAACCTATATGTAACCTCCTCCACGCCCCAGTAGCATAATCTATTTTTGGACCAAACATTTTCCTAAGCACCTTGTTTTCGAAAACCCTAATTTTTTTCTTCTTCTTATTTGTGTAAGGTAAGAGACCACGTTTCACACCCATATAGAACAACCAGTAAAATTATTATTTTGTATATTCTGATTTTTACATTCCTTGACAGCTGGCGAGATGTCAACAACTTACTGACCGAGCTATGGCACGCATTTCATGACTGTGTTCTTTTCCTAATTCTCACTCTAGTGTCGTTATTGGCCTTCCTATACTCACATAAACAAAAACTAGATTACTGTTCAACCTAATGTACTTACTTCCAAGTAACGTCCTCAGCTGCCGTAAGTAACAGTGCCACTGGAGTCACTGCCGTGTTTTAGGCTGAGACACGGAAGAGCCATTGACTTGAGGTGGAAAGAGGAAGGGAAACTCTAGGCATACATGTATGTGTATGAGCCGCCATTCTTCCCCAGAGATTAATAACTCTTTCCCATCTTATCTGAAACATCGGTATCGGGGTAGAACCGGTCAGTTGGAGGCGCCGTGCTTGTAAATTATTGAGATACTTTGGGGAAGGGAGTTTGGCTTCCTACACCCCCAACCCCTTCCAACCTCTCTCATTTCATGCTACAAGTCCTAGTCAGTCTATCATATATCCCGCACCAGTGTGGTCACACTAACAAAGGTGTCAGATTCACTTTGTCTGGTCTGTTAGTGGTAGAAGGTTGGCTTTTGAATACCAGCTGGGTGTAACGAAGTGGGCTTTCTTTAAATATTATCTCACTCTCCCACCATGCAAATACAGATACGTTTCCTCTAAACTCTACCTTCCTCATTCTTACTCCGTAAAAGTAATAATGCAGATACCTGCACCGGTGGGCACGTGGTTTAAATGTCAAGCTCATTTAGTCTGGTTTTCTTATGACGGGAAGGTCAATATTCGAATAGCAGACGGGCGGTGTTTTTTCCCTAAATTGGTTCTCACTCAACTTATATGCAGATGCTGGTGAATTTCCTCTCAATTCTACCTTCCTGCCCCCTTGAGCATTAGCGTAAATTAATATTATTATTATGCGTATAACTTGAACGGCTAGTAAGCCGTGGTGGATATATAATATATTTAAATATATATATGTATATTAAAATACAAATATATAAGTATATACTTAATATTAATATCTTACTACCCGTTCGGTTAGTATATACATACATATATATTTATATATATATTATATACTATATACAAAAATGTAACCAACCCACATCCTTTACAGAAAATGAAGTTCAGCAAGGGAAGAAATGGCTCTATTATGCTCAGTGGCTCATTGAGCCGTAAGTTTAAAGGTGCGTATACACTAGAGGCCAATTTGAAGCGAGGCAAGCGGAGGCCAAACGTGGCTGAGCCAACTCGTGTCAGTACATCAAAGTGAGGCAGCACGCACGTTCTGCTTCGGCTTGCCTCGCTTCAAATTTGCCTCTAGTGTACGCACATTAAGTGTTAATGCACTTTCCCTGGTTTGGTCCACTTGTTTACATTAAAATTACTAGTATATCAGTTTCAAGTCTTATTATTTTTGTGTTGTATCGCTCCTTACTTAAATTACAGTAGAGTTTCAGAAACTCGACCTAATGTGGACTGAAATGGTGTCGAGTTATTGTAATGTCGAGTTTTACGAATGAACTCGCGTAAGATGCATGTTTACTATGTAATGTTTACTAAACAAGGATGAGCCACAGTACAGTATCGAATATTATAGTTACAGTTGTTCTGTACTGTAATATTGTACAGTACAATAACAATAATATACGTACAATACAATACATTACGTGTTAATATAATGGTGTGTATACATACATGTAATATACAGAAATGCAATACAGTACTGTACATACAATATTTAATTGTTTCGAATAATACGTTACTGAATTGGAAAAGCAACAAACACAGAACTTGTAAAAACATCACAGCACGACTGTTCCACTCGAGTTACACAAACAAACTGAGAGGTTATACAGTTGAGTGACTTTGTAAGTGCAGGTACTAGGAGGGATTTCGTTTGAAAAATATAAGGGATGCAGTTTCTTTTCAGATTTGGCCACCTGAGATGATAATTTCAATGAAAATTCATGTTGCCAGCTGGGTAAGTGGTCGGTTCACCCCGCATGCACGTCCTCACCCCTTCCTGTGCGCACCAGCTAAATTTTGTAGAGCATTCAAGGGCAAGCGCTACTCAATCGCTTTATAGGTAGTGTTACTACCGAGCCAACGCGCACTAATTGCTGTATTTCATTACCTATTTTAGTAAAATGTATGTAGAAGTTATTAGTCGAAAAAGAAAACGCAGTGGTGAGTGTTGTTTATTTTGTGACACTTCTGAAGATTTAGTGCAAGAACCAAAGCCGAACGCTTTTATGACCATTCAAAGCACTGCTGAGAGATCAGATAAATGTATCGCTGAATTTTAAAGAGATATTCTTTCTGTAAAACGAACAGCTGTAGTATTTAATTCTGTGGAATGCGATTTGGCATTAGAACAATCTCAAATACGCTCTTCAGCTGTGACGGGTGGTTTGATTGGAATAGGCCTAACTCAAAATGAGGACGCTATGCAAAGGTGGCTACTTCTGTATCCTTTTGAAAATTAGATCCATCAGGCTTTATTGAAGTTTCTTGATTGTGAGATGGATGCTACTAGCAATACCGATTCTTCATTTCACAATGAGTGGAACCAGATGAGAATGAATAAAGACGAAGAAAGATTCGGTTCCTAATTGCTCTTTTGGCTCAGTATAATCCAATCGAAAACAATACTGAACAAAATGTCTTATAAATATCTATAATGGTTCAGTTGCTGAGACAGGCGTAGCACAATGTTTACTTTCAGTAAACGATAATGGAGAACAAGCGATAAATCAACTTGAAGGAAAGCGCTTAGTTTCAAGAAAAAACTCATCTAACCAATAAAAAAGACGGAGTTTCTTAATCTTAATTACACACCTAAATCGAAGCAAGACAGCAAAGTTAATAAAGCACTAGACGACTCTAAACAAAATTGTTGAAGTGTAGAAGTTAGTTATGTTAGCAGGCCTGCGTGGATTTGATTTGCGTAGCTTAGCATCTCATGAATTAATAGGGTATCCAAAAAATATTTTTGACAAAAGTGTTTTTTATCATAAAAGTCAGAAATTAAGTTTGATGAACGAAATCGAAAATAAACATTCTCGTAAACCCAATTCAAAACTAGAAGACATTATAAGTGCTCAACATGACAAGACTTGTATTATTGATGGAATGGCACTTGCTCACTACATTCAGTTTAAAAAAATCCAAACTTTCGGGCAATTTGCTGGAGAGTTTTTCAAACAAGCGAAATCTTTTCTTTCGAGTGCCTCTGTATCAAGAGTAGACGTGGTATTCCATAGGATGACATATCCATTAAATTTGTTGAAAATGAATTGCGGTCCAAGGGAAAAGATTCAAGTAAACTCATTATTTCGGGGCCTTTTACAAATGTGCCAAATAATTATCAAAAATTTTTCAAAAATATCGAAAATAAGCTAAGCCTCGTTAAATTTTTAAGCAACTATGTTAATACAAATATTCAGATTGAAGATGATAAAGAAATGTTTATTCGCAGCGGGTTTAACGACCCTACGAAGTGCTATAAACTACAGAATTCTGTTTTTGACGAAGTTTTCTATTTAAAATCAAATCATCTAGAAGGAGATTCTAGACTTATCTGCCATATATTTCACGCAGATCGATATCTGATGTATTTGTACTTGGAATTTATTTCTGTTTAAAGCTTCAAGAGACCTACAACTGCAAAGGTTTATGGTTTCATTCAGGACCAGTGAAAAATAATCGGATGTTAAGATGCCACCTAGCTGTATAATCACTTGGAGAAGAAGTTAGTATCAACTTGCCGGCATTACATGCCCTGACCAGTTGTGATACAACTAGTCCCCTAAGTTACAAAATAAAAAGTCTTGAATCTTCCTCATTTGCCGTTTATCCAAATCAGCACTTTCTTTGCTAGGAAACGGAAATGTCATTACTCCAGAACAGTTTAGTCAGCTGGAAAAAGAATGTTCCTATCTTATATGCAAACAAAGCATTTCAGCAGATGAGGTTCGGTACAGATCAATTTCTCAAGCGATTGGCTTAAGCGTGAACTTATCTCAAGTACTCTGCACTTCTGATGCATTATATTAGCATTGTCTGAGAGCTTCTGCGCCAACTTATATTTGGAAAAATGGATACTTGCCTTTATTTGAACCCTAAAATTTTGAAGAGTTTGGATACGAGCTTAAAGATCCTGTACCCCAAGCTCATGACCAAAGAACCAGTTCCAGCTGAGATTAAACCGTGTAAATGTAAAACTTAATGTATTACCAAATCGTGCAGTTGTAGAAAATATTAAACACTGTGTACAAGTGTATGTAAATGCTCAGAGAAAAACTGTAGGAACTTTGAAACTGTATAGATCCATTTTGATCTTTTTTCCCCGATTAATTTTTTTCAGAACTGTAAAGATTATTGTTTTATTACTCAAACCTTTTATATATTATGATGTTAGCTATAAAAGTACATTTTTATGAGACACGTGAGCACTTCCTTCCTTCCTAAAACACTTGAATAAAGTTCTTTCTTAAGTCACGGCTCTAGCGCCATATGGTATGTGGTGTAAAAATTTATTCGACCAAAAAGTCGCCTGGCAACATGCATTTTCTTAAAGCCAATGGCCTTCTTAACACATCCCAAAAAAACAGAATGCGTCCCTCATATTTCGTAAACGAAACCCCTCCCAGCTCCTGGTCTGCACGTGCGTGTGTCGAGTTACGCGGAATGTCGAGTTATCGAGTGTCGAGTTTCCGAGACTACTGTATTATAGAATGTTTTCTAAAAATGCTCTGTCATCTAAGTCAGTGGTTCTTTCTTAACTTTTTATTAATCGCGTCCCCTTAAATATCCTAAAATATTTTTGCAGCCCCATAGTTTTTACTAATATATTAATCATTAAGATTTATTTTAAAATAGTTGTTTTATTTACCGATTATAATAACAAACAAATAAAAAACATAAATTAAGCTAGCTAAATGTATTTAATGTGAACTCTGCTGTTGAACACTTTCTACTAATTTGTATATTCTTGTTTCAATTGTATTATTTAATGCTATTCGTCTGCAAGAGTCGGTTCGGAGTCGATTTCGCTGCTTTGTTTTAGTATTTACCATTGTGGAAAATACCTTTTCACATAAATAGGTAGAAACAAATAGCAACAAATTATGAATGGCGATGGTAAACAGATGGGGATTATTTGTACTATCCGTGATTTCTAATATCCATGCTTCCCCCTCCTCTCCATTACCCCGGAAAATCGAGAGTCTACTGTTACTTACATGCTTCCGACCATCGAATTCTTTCTTCCGGAACGTTAAATTTAAGATAATTGACTTCAGTAATAAGCAAATAACATTTTTTTTAATTCAATTTTAAATATTTACACTTTAAAATTGTACATTTTTAAATATTCTAATCTGGATTCGAGATTCGAAAGATAATTTAATATTCGGATTTGAGAAATATAGGATTCGACCAATCTTTAAATTAAAAATCCTTTTCCCTACTATTACTAATGTTTTTTAAACTAATTACTAAACTTTGGATGCAATTGTACCGTTTTTATTTCATTTATTTTTTAAACTATTCAAGCATATTTAGTTTTATATTTTACATGTCAGGCTATAAAAATTAGCATACATATATAAGCTGAGTATAAACTTTTAGAAACTTCACATGCAACTTAGGTAAAATTTATTTGCTGCTTAGGAATAAAAAGAGAGGTAAAATAATAATGAAAATTCAAATTATTATGTAGAGACCATATATATTAAAATGCACAAAATACATCGTTAATGAGAGCTTTATACTTGTTTTAAAGAACACACTTTTTAATATTAGGTTCACATTGGAGGGGGAAAACATAGCCATTACTAAATCAAGCTAACGTACCTCGGGAGGTACGCGTACTACAGGTTTAATTAAAACCATTATTTTAAAGTGTAAGCAAGTGGACGTACTTCGTAGCTATTGTTACGTAAACAGTAGAAACCTGGATATTATATGCAAGAGAGACAAAGAAAATGGAGGTCATGGGAATGAAGTGTTTAAGGGGCATAATAGCTGTCACGAGGAGAAACAAGATTAGGAATTAAGATGTTTGGGCAAGAATTTGGGTAAAGGGAGTACATGATGTAGCAGAGGAAGCAAGGATGAGATGGTATAGATATTTAATGAGGATGTTGGAGTACATGAGATAGTAGAGGAAGCAAGATTGAGATGGTATAGACATGTAATGAGGATGTTGGAGTACATGAGATAGTAGAGGAAGCAAGGGTGAGATGGTATAGACATGATAATGAGAATGTTGGAGTACGTGAGATAATAATAGGAGTGAGATGGTACAGACTAAGACATGTTTTGAGGATGTTGGAGTACATGAGATTGTAGAGAAAGGCAATGGAAGAGTGGGAGGAGCAGAAAACTGTAAGTGTGCGAGTGAGAGGAGAATAATCGACAAGCGTAAAGGAGGAAAGATCGTGGAAGGATAGAGAAAGATGGAGGATTTTGATAAACCGACCCAGCCACAGGATATAAACAGTTCATGATGATGATGATGATGATGATGATGATGATGATCTAGAAGAAACGGTTCCTGGTTATAAAGTCTTGATCGATGGCCGGGTGGGAAGCCCCATAGTTCTCCTGGAGGTTCGCCCCGTGTCTTGTCCTAGCCTTCACGGTGGTCATCCTGCGTCGCATGTTTTGTTGCACGGTGGACACCTCCTGGACCCGCTCGACCTGCGGCTCTATCACGTGACTGGCACGCATGCGCAGACACAGCCTTAGTGTGAAGAAGTAGAACAGCTCCACGCAGCTCATGAAGCTGCAGCCCAGGAACAGGCTGAAGATGCCGCCCAGGGACGCTGGAACAGGAAGCAACAAGAGGGCTGATCGCATGGTCTAAGGCGCTACTCTCGCAATATACTAGTCTGCCGATGACGGGGAGATCGTGGTTCTATCCTGGTCGGATGTACTAAGGGTGGTTTTCCTAAAATGGTTTCCCACTCTCTCTCTCTCCACGCAAATGTGGGTACACTTCCTCTAAATTAAACCTTATTCATCCTTGGCCCATTATCGTGATTAGTACACAAGCGTACAACCAGAATGGGTAGTAAGACGTGGTGCTAAAAAAAACAACGGGGGTTTGTTTTTTGTTGTTGCTTTTTACTGTCACCATGGGAAGGGAGAATGAAAAACATTTAGGAAAACCACTCTCGGTGCACTCGACCGTGATTCGAACCCCGATCTCCCTATCATCGGTTGATCGGTCTAACCATTGCCTAAGACCATTCGACCACCGGAGCGGGTCAAGGAGCGGTCATTTAGGATTCCGGTACCAGGGAGTGCAACCAGAAGTTCACTTTTGGGTGTGTGTTAGGGAATTAAGGGGGGGGGGGCATTTTAATGTAGTTCATATATTATTATTTCTGAACTATTTCCATATTGGGAACTATAGGGGCACTTTTAATGTAGTTCATATATTATTATTTCTGAACTATTTCCATATTGGGAACTATATGGGTACTTTTACTGTAGAATATTAAGTCGTAAGCCTGGCCGTGCTCTATAGTATAGTTGTACTTAACATGTTTTGATCAAGAGATTAGAAAGCTAATTGTTCTATTAGGAGGGGTTTCCTTAGACCGTCTCTGTGGTTTATTGGTCAGAGTTCCTGATCCAGGGGTCCCCGGTTCGATCCCTGGTGCTTCCAAAGTTGATATGTGAAGCAGTGGGTTTGTAACAGGGTCAAACGCAGCCTCTTAAGGACAAATAAGGAGATACTTGAATGAAGAAGTAGAAGTTCTGGTTTAGAAAACTGAGATTAACAGATGGTGGGTTCGTTGTGCCGACCACATGACACCCTCTATCCGCAAATGTTAGTAGTATAATCGCTAACTGTAGTGGCCGCTCGGTTGGTATGGCTCGCTTATAGGCTCACTTCATGGAAATATTTTTTTTAATTTTTTGGGGGGGATTCTCTAGAAAATGCTATTGTATCTCTATTCAATAAACCTTTTTAATATGTATGTATGGTCTCCCTGGCGGAGATTCCTTCTAATTCCAGGAGGGCGTTCGGACACCCCTCTTTAAACACCCTTAGTTTTGAGCTTTTGATAAAATTATTTTTGAGCTTATGGGGGTTGGGGGGGGGGAGAAGGGATACAAAGACCAATTTTGACCTCCACCCCACCCCTGTTTTGTTCAGTACATGACAAGGTGAGGTTAAATAACAGTGTCATGTCAAAAGTTAATCAATTGCTAAATTTTTAATTTTTTCAAGTACTTCATATGCCCAAATTAAAGCTGTATCTACCAATTTTGAATTATTTTGACTATTCAATTTTTGTTTTTAAAATAAACCCCTTGCTTTCTTAACTTGTTGGTTCATGCTTTTGAAACAGACATTATCTGATAGCTTTCACCATATTTTAATTATTATATCAAACAAATTTATTGAAATGAAAACACGAAAGACAGGATTTGAATCCTTGATAGATCTACTGAGGTATGTTTTATTAAATGGGTTCCCATTCTCCCTTCACGAGAATGGGGATACATTTCCTCTGATTTTTACCGTTTTCATTCCTATCTCATCAGTATAAGTGCATGGATATTCCGGAGAGGCACGGTGAACATATAAAAATAAATGTTACAATACACCGCACAGACTTTCCCTCTCTTTTTATCTTAAGATAAAGACATTTATTAAAAACTTGTAATATATGTGCCACAAAATAATATATATTGTTGCAGAAATACTCCACCAAAGAGCATTAATGAAAATAGTATACACTTTTACAGAAACATTGAGTAAAGAGGAGCATCTCTGTATATATTTGCTTATAGCTCGGAAACTATTGGTTCTATAAAAATATTTTTCAAATAAAATATTCTTATTTCTAAAAGTCCTAAAATTTTATAACGATAAGTTAATTTGTACCTCAAATAGTTGTCAAAATATGATCAAAATTGGAAGTTTCCGATTGTGTAAAGTACCCTCAAATTCATTTTCACGGGAAAATGAAATACGCCATTTTGTTTGTGCTGTTAAACAATAACTAGATACAAAATTTAATAAAAGTCATTAAAGTGTATTTTGATAAAATTGTTTTTTTTAATCTTTTTTTACCTTCAGTAAAGTACCCTTTCTATTAGGGTTGAATATATAATTCCAAAATTTTCCCCGGATAATCATTATAAAAACCTTAGATACCAGGTTTTAGCTCGATCGGTAGAATGGATTCGACTCTAGGTTGAGATACAGACAGATAGACGGCATCGCGAAAGCCACATTTTCTGTTTCAGGGGTTCATGAAACGTCGACAGTTTGTTTTTACGATCACAATACTACTCTCTCCTAGAGGTCGGGGTAAAGTAAAAGAAAAGCATGGTGTTTGGTACAATAGTTTTTAAAACATGCTCTAAACTAAAGGTACTTGCACAACAAGTCGTTCCACGAGCTGATGATGTCTCTACGCGTGCGCACAGACACGTGATCTCCAAAGTAGAAGTGGAACAACGTCCTGTCCGTCACGTTCATCCCCACACTGCTTGAAGAAGGGAAAATAGCATTCTGTAACTTTACCATATTATGTTTTATTTGTATTTTTTGTTGAGTGTTTGTTTTGTGAGAGGGGCGTATTTAGGTGGAATTTATGAACCTTCTGGTTTTATCAGCACATTACTTACAAACTAATTAAATTTTTTGTAAAATAGTTGTGAAAGGGGAAGCCCTTTGGGTAAAGCTCTTCTAGCCATGCCAGTAATCGAGTCCAGGACCCATAGTGCAGCAGACAGATGCGCTAATGACTTATATTAACCATGGTATCAAATTAAAAGTTTATTAATTATTGTCACTGTGTAAATGGCTTGTAGCAAATTTCGGGCTTTTCTGATGGTTTTTTTGGCACCGCCTCTTACTATCCGTTCGGGTTGTACGCATATTTACTAATTACTCTAATGTGTTAGGGATGGAGAAGGTTAAATTTATAGGATGTGTACCCTCATTTGCGGGGAGGAAGAATGGAAATACAATTGGGGAAAATAAAACAGCTGGCTGGGCAAGGCCGTAGTCAGGGGGGGGTTTTCGGGGTTCAAACCCCCCCCCCCCC
>CABFWB010008404.1:2422-18193 GCA_902151455.1 Timema bartmani
CCCCAACCTTAAAAAGATGTGTTTGCAACTCCACCTGTTTATGTGTCTGTTTAACCCTCAAATTAAGGGTAATTTAATAAACGTCGAAAAGAAAAAAAATCCATTTTATCAAAATTGGCTATAACGATTTTGATGAAAATTAGTATCTAGGAGTTAGTTAAGAATATAAATAAAACGGCTATTTTAATTTTCACATGAAAATGAATTTGAGAGTACTTTACAGAAGCGGAAATTTCCGTATCTCCGCAACTCCAACTTTGATTTTGGCTTACTATTCTAATTTGGATGCCGCTCTTACAGATTATCTCTGACTTGAAGCACATAGGTTTCTGAAACGTCTGCATGTGCCATATTAAAACTGGAATGTTTTGCGCCGTTGTAAGTGTCGACGATATATTGGAGGACGTCCACATAATGAAACCTGCTAATTTTGGTAACATGGTGCGTATTAGCAAGTCCAAAATGTTGTTTGAAAAGGGCTGCGAAAGCAATTGGAGTGAAGAAATTTTCAAATTCATAAGTATCGTGTTACGACAACTAGTCGTCTACAGGTTGACCGATCTTGATGGCGAGGAGGTGGAGAGAACGGTTTACGAACCCGAATTGCAACACGTACTTCTTCCCGAAATTTTTAAAGTTGATAAAAGAATACGTGTCAAGGGTAAAAGCCCCAGAAAGAAAAAGTATATGCAGTGGAAAGGTTACCCCACCAAGTTTAATTCTTGGATTCTTACCAGTTACGTCAGCGCTCTACTATGAAGGATCAGCTTTACGTCACTTTGACGAGCGACAGCTCTATGGAATATTTACCGAAAATACTCTCGCGAATTTTACCACGCAACTACCTTACCATCTAACATAGGACGGACAGTGGGAAGTTACTCCCGCCGAATTCCAATATTCATGTTCTTTTACCAAAGTACCCGAGGGCCAAAATATTGTATTGTACAACTGAGTTGACGCTAACAGCGTGGAACAAATGTTCAAGGATCACATCCCTACTGGAAATTACAGCAATATCCATGAATTGGTCAAAGCCCTAAGCAATGTAGAGGCGTTTAAAGGGGATTTCGGAGTTGTATTCAATTACTCAAACCCTAACAAAAAGTGAACATCATTTCTTCTTCACCAAATATACAGCTACTGACTCTATCTAGTCAACTAAGTTTACAGCTCGGTTTCGATCCTAATACTGATCTGATCAAAGTCCCAAAGTCACCCTACACCGCCAAAATTCTACTAGGCTTGCCCTCGCAAATTTATATCTACACGGATATCGTCGATCCTCAGCCCTTGGGTGACATTTTGCACCACTTTTACGTATTGTCGGTATCAACAACACAAACTATCTCCACGGCATACATACGACAGTTAGCTATACTGCGTTGCACTACGTGTTGGTACTTAGAAGGTAAATTGAAAGCCTGGAAATCAACATAAGAACAGACACTGGTGAACCTCTACCATTCGAGTTAAAAAAATGTTTGCGTGAAACTTCATTTTTAACGCTGCTCAACATGAACTGTCCCTACTAGAGATACTACGTCAACCAGGCTGGAAAGGGGATATCTTCGATCTACCACGGTGTTACCTATCAACGCGGGCATGGAATAGAAAGTTTTTAAGCGGCCTTTTCAAGAGCGTCGTACGTTGCTGAGATGTGGCGCTAAAGACATTGGAAAACAGGCGCTTCATACGGGTATTGACATGCTCTCTGACGTCGCTAATCAGCGCCGTCCTTTCAAAGAGGCCCTACGCCTGCGTGTCAGCGAGACTGGAACAAACCTGAAACGTAAGGCGGATTAGAAGATCGACACGCTGATGACTGGCTCAGGCTATAAACGGCGTCGTAAGAAGCACCGACGTCAGTCTTCTGTCGTTGTCCGACGTAAACATTTAAGAAAGAAGCGGTAGATTCAGTTGAAATGTCGTTTCTACACCCCCAGTCCTGCTAGTGTGCTAGCAGTGAACTCGATTTCTTTTCTGTCCCAACCAAGCAAACCAGTCTTGAAAGTTGACAATGAAACCAGTACAAAACTGTCTCTTCCCTTACCG
Source organism: Timema bartmani (assembly GCA_902151455.1). Taxonomy (NCBI): domain Eukaryota; kingdom Metazoa; phylum Arthropoda; class Insecta; order Phasmatodea; family Timematidae; genus Timema; species Timema bartmani. The sequence continues at coordinate 4,478 of CABFWB010008404.1, forward strand.
ATGATTCACCCATCGAATTTACCGTTACCGGTCAAGGCGATTTCTAAATCGATCTTTCACAGACCATACTCTATCTAAGGGTGGCTATCATGAAACCCGATGGTGGTGCTTTCACCGATGTGGATCAAATCGCTCTCATCAACAACTGGTGTCATTCGCTATTCCCACAGGTAGATACGTTTTTAAATCAAAAACTAGTTTCCCCGCCCAGCAACACGTATGCTTATAGATCGTATATTGAGATGCTGCTCAATTACAACAGTGAAGCGCCAATTAACACGTTTGGCTAGCGGTCTGTGGTTCGCAGACTGTCCCGGAACCTTTGAGGAGATTATCGCCGGCAACAAGGTATTTGAGACCCATCGCATACCCACTGCAAAAAGTAAGACTGTGGAAAATTTCAAATGGATTAAATAGTAATAATAATTTTTTAAATCCTCGTAATTTTTCATAACAATATAAAAAAAATCAAATTTTCTTGTGCCATATTTTGCCTCTTCTGTAACAACATTTTGTAGGATGAAACTCTTTTTACTTCAGAAGAATTGTTTGGGGAATGTTTTAGCATGCATATTTCTCTAATTGTAGTTCAATTAATTTCAGTCTAGTATTTTCACCACTAATGATATGTATCCTTCACATGTATCGATGTTGCTAGTGTCTTAATTTTACAAGAATGAAAGAGATGTGAAACAACAATGTTAACAACAATATAATGTTAATATTTTAGTGTCAAAAACATGTAATTATTAATTGTTACGCTGAAAATAATTAGTTTCGAATTTGATTATAAATAATTTTAATTAATAATTAATATTTATGGCTATAAGCCAGTGCCTACCTACTTAAATATTGAATATCGTTTTACTGTGGCAGTGCATATTTTGTTTCAATGTAAATTAATATGAATTAATTGTAATTATCAATGAATTAAAAATTAATATAGTAATCTACAATGCTATATTCATTTTACTGAAATTCAATTAAACTGGCATGGCTTTGCATGTAACTTCTTGAAATGTGTATAGACAATGCAATCGGTTCCACAAATGTAATAGTTTCATGTTATTGTTACCGTTCCGGTTGTTAAAATTTCCCAATTCAAGCATTGGCTACACACCTAAAATAAATATTGTGGAATAATGAAGTAAAAGATACAAATTAAAGAGGATGTACCCACATTTGCTAGGAGGAAATTCGGGAAACAATTTAGGAAAACTCCCCTCAACATTCCCGGCCAAGTTTAGAACCTTGTTTTATCCATCACTGAAAATGGATCATATGAGAAAATTGTTGTCCTCGTGACTATCGATGCAGTAGAATATAAATTATTTACTGTATTTCCTAGAATATTTATTTTACTTTGTAATTCTGCTTACTATAAGATATCAAATATTTAATTTTGTGTTTGTTTGAGCAGATATCCCACTGGTCTATAATATATTATTTTTGGGCTTTCTTTTTTAAATTCAATCAATAATGTTTTTACTACAATGAGATTATCAACAACTCTCTAGTTTCATGTTGAGCTGGACTGATGAAGACGGGGAGATTGAAGTTCGAATCTCACTCGGGGGAACTGGGGCTTGATTTTCCTAAATAGTTTTCTCCTCTCCCTCCATGCAAATGTGGGTTCACTTCCTCTAAACTCAACCATCCCAATTCCTAACCCATTAGACTTAGGCCTATTACCCTAACAGGTATGAAACCTTAGGATGCGACGCTGCCCTCTAAAGGAGATCGGTTATTACTTATTGAAGAAAATAAGAAAACTAAGGTGTACTCATTTATGTTAAATATAACTTTAAATCTATCTGGGAACCAAATTAGTAAGTAAAAAAAATTCAGAAATATTTCTATGGCTTAATAACATGCGTTGTTTGGCTAGTTTTCATTCTTTACGCATCTTTAATATATGCATTAGTATGAATCAAGTGTGCGCTCGGTGCAGGTTATTTGGATTTCATACCTAGGCTAACCATCCTCTTCTCGTTTGTGCGGTCCTGTGCCATCGAAAGTTGTCTGCACGTGGCATTCATGAGTAAAAGTACTGAGAGCAATAAAGAAATATTTCGAAAAGTATTATTTGCATATAAATAAAATAATTTCTACTGTAAAAAACATGTGTTTCTACACATTCCTAATTTTTTCAAATTTTTCCCAACATTTTTAAAATCCGGTTTATGATACATTTAAAAAGAAATATATATATATGTATATTATTATATTTAACTCTTTTTTATACATATGAAACCCTCACGGTTAAAGATTTTCAAAACTACCCCGCACAGTTGGATAAAAATAATTATAATATAATATAATATAATATAATATAATATAATATAATATAATATAATATAATATAATATAATATAATATAATATAAATAATAATATTTATAAGACTTTTTTATGTTTCACGTAAACCCTGAAATCTTTTACGTTCTGTTAGGGGTACTCGTATCACAGTTTTCATAACACTGGCTAGAGATAATATTATATAATAAGGTATAAAGTACGAACAATTCTATCTATCATTTCACTTTCCTCTTACTTAAACTGCTATCTATGTATTCTATGTTCACTGCCGTAGAATTAGATTACATTTTAAAATGTCAAATGTTGCTTCAGTTAATCGCAATGTTCACTATATATTTTTTTAGTTTAGAGGTATCTTGTACATAGCTCACTCAAGAGAACAGCAATTTTAGATGAAGTTGTGGGCAAGAGTTTACCACAATTAGTGCTATAAAGGTAGAACTCTCATGGTTGAACTGTAACATAGTTTGCAGAATTGCAGATACAGAGAAGAACGAGTCAAGGGAATGGATTTACTTCAAATGAGACTCATAAGCCCACAGCATCAATATTGAACAGGTGTATGTACTGGGAAAAACCTTAAATGATAACTTTTTACATTTTAGATGAATTTTTCTTAACATATTGTATAAACATTTACATAAAGGGAAACCAATCCAAAGTTTTTAAAAAATAAAATTAATTTTTATATAGAAAATTTCCAAAATTATAAATGGAAATAATAATTTAACTGCTTTTGATGAAAACCAAATAAAACGAGAACGAAATGAGAAAAACAATCTAAATAAAGAGGCTAAAAGGTTTTTGACGTAAAATGTCAAGTAAAAGTCAGATTCAGCTTTACAGGTCATATTTTTTCTGCGAATTTGTCTTTTCCTTTCAATTTTTTTTTATCGTTGCATATGGTATCATGGAAATTACTTATAACTTAGAATAAATCGATACCCATTTCTGAATCTAAAAAAACAACTATGTGCAGAGCTATTTATCATTTATGTAAAGGTATATTTTTTAATATGTTGGTAGCTTTAGCGCTGTTCTTTTAAGCGAAAATAATTTAAATTAAATACTCTGAAATTGTTTACTTAGCACCGCGTCTTACTACCCGTTCGGGTTATACGCTTATCTAGTAATTACACTAATGGGTTAGGAATTGGGAAGGTTGAATTTAATGGAAGTGAACCCGCATTTACGTAGAGGGAGAGTAAAAAACCATTTAGGAAAAATTACCCCAAGTTCACCCGACCGAGATTCGAACCTCGATCTCCCCGTCCTCGGTGGTCTAGCTCAACACAACTTGCGCGTTAGCTAACTACGCCACCAAGGCGGTTAAAACATTGTTTGCTACTTCTATAGATAATACCGTGCTTCTGGAGTATATCGTTTGTAGCCCAGTTTGTTGAAAGTTTATCCAATACAATTCTACCGCTACCCTGGGGACGCCAGAATGTAATAATTACACATCCTTTTCATGTAGGCATTTTTCATTTACCGATGAGATGAGGTGATGGTAATAGTGAGTATGAGGGGCGTAGCTATTATGAGGGTGTGGAACCAATGGATAAACTTAAACCTAACTTAAATCTAATTAATCGAACCTTTGTGATCGTTGGGGTAATTCTACTCTCGGGAAAAATACCCAAAGTATCAGACGAGAATCAAACCCAGCACCCCCAGACTCGTAACCAGGTGCATTGACCACTAAACCAAGATGCTGGATACTTCTAAAGATTATTGTAAAAAATACCTTACAATAGAACGCACTAAATCATAGCCTAGTGCGATGGTCAGAAAACCTTTACCTCGATTATTTTATGAATGGATATAACTGAAAGCTAGAAAATTTTAGATCTATTTTCACGTACTCACACGTCCAAGTAATGTAGTCCACAACTATTACATTTGATTTTATAATATTTTCCATACCAATAAAACTAAACTAATAGTATGGTATAATTGTATCAATGATGACCAAAGAAACTTTTGTATTTTCTCAAAGGTGCTCTAAATGTACACTCGTAAGAAAATAAAATTATACTGGTACCTATCTGAACATTGTACGCTCTCCCGATCTTATTAACTAATCATTATTTTTAGCACGTTCTCTTCACATAGTCGCCATGGACTACATTCACGGCCCGTTCAAACACCAAGGATTGACATGTTTTACTTGGAGTAATCATAATATTTTTATCTAAAATATTGGCATTTAACATTACATTAAACTTTATCTCAATACATAGTTTGTTAGACATATTACTAAACTTGACAAATTAATTAACTTTATTCAGGGGAAAACATTATACAATACGTAGACTAAACAATTGTATAAAGGCCTAAATATATTTAACATTATCATTTTCTTTTATTGTCTCATGGTTTACTATAAATACTGCAAGAACACTGCTCTTTTATCACGTCACCTACACTCCTACCTTAACCTCAAACTTCCTGACATCTCTCTTTAGGGTCCGCTAAAGCATAAATTTAGGGGAGCAAATCTCGTACTATTGATGACCTGAATGAAATGATCACAAACTAAACGGTTGCAATTAGTTATACGAAAATGACTGCTACATTCAGGAACAATGAATTTTGTGACATTCAGTCTGAACTATCTGCTTATTTACACAAATAGGCAGGCCCGCTAGATGCTCAAACCGGGCCAAGTACCAGGGGCACAGCATGGGCCACCTTCGCTTTGTCCTACTAAACTTTAGAGGCGCCTTATAAGCTATTTGGAGTGGTGTTCACATTGAATTTTTTTGAAAGCTTATTCCAAGAGAGTGATCAAATGTATACCAGGAGAGAGGGTGAGCTTATTCCAAGAGAAATATCAAATATATACCGGGAGAGAGGGTGAGCTTATTCCAAGAGAGATATCAAGTTTATTGCTGGAGAGAAGGCAAGCTTATTCCAAGAGGAAGGACAAGTTTATTCCAGAATAGAGTTAGATCTCATTCCAGGATATATGGCAAGTTTATTCCAGGAGAGAGGGTGAGCTTATTCCAATCGGAAGGAGGGGGACACAAACTATTTCTCAAGGGGATAAAGCCCTCCTTCTTCTTGCTATGCCATCACCTATAGACTTAGATTTGTCCTTTTTTTTTTAATTGTTGGTCACCTTTACAAATAAAAAGCAATGTACACAAATGAATCCGTAAATGACCTTTGAAAAGTTAGGCACATGATAAAATAATTAAATTTTAATTTAGCTTGATTCCCTATCAGACTCTCTTCACTTGGCAAATTTAATTTCAGTACAAACATAAAAGACTCAATGAAACTGCACGCACACTTCTAAACAAGACTGGACCGTACCAATGATACCATTGTGACAGATGCCAGTAAGTTCCTCCAGAGGAAACCTCAGATGTTTGCCTGGACATGCACCGTTCATTGGTATGGAGGGGCATTTTATTGCTTATTGTTCATGTTTTATTTTATTTTATTTACTACAGTTTTTCAATTTGCTAATCTGGATCTTAGATCCAGGCCTGGTACTGTTACCAATAGTCCCCCTTCGTGGCGGGCTTGCTAATAGGTTATTTATAAGGACGGTAGAATTTAGATAAAATGTAACAGCATTTGCGTGAAGAAAGAGTGTAAAACCATTTAGTAAAAAACACCTTTATTATATATACCCAGCTGGGATTCAAATACCGGGTTCTCCCCCACTTGCTAACTACACCAATCTTTGTTGCCGCCTTAGCCTGCTTGCGCACCGATGAGGGTATTTGGAGTAAAACAGCTCTATTTGTATGAAACAAAATGGTGGAAGATAGTTTAACACATTAAGATTACCCTTTAATTTTATAAATCCTTACAGTCGAACATAACTTTACATCTAATAAAACTTGAAATTTTACTATCTTTTTAAAATAGTATTTAAAATTTGGACTAGCAATAAGCGAAAAAGAAAGGGATTTTAATTGTTTTTCCAACTTATCTTTCATTATTTAGCCCATATATTTAGTGGTACTTATCTTACTGGCCGCTAAACGTGTTCATAATCTCTCTAATCAACGAAGGATATAGGGGCCAGAGACAAAGTTAGATATCATTTATAAGCTATCCAAGAAAATTCACCAAAATTCACCTGAGTGAAGGATGAAAAGTAACACCAAACAAAATTTTCAAATTTTACTTTTCTTGATAAGGATTATTGACTTGTTAAATAATAAGATAGTTTAGGTGACTTGAAGGAAAGAAGAAAATTCTGTGATATGAAGGAGGAAGCATAGGACAGGGCACCTTTGGCAGTCTCAGTTCGCTGGCAAAAATAATGGACCTGTCGTAAGACATAATAATAATAATAATAATAATAATAATAATAATAATAATAAGGTGAAATCCCGCTATCTTCCTGCCAAACAAAATTTCAAGTTTACAGGCCCAGGGGTTGGGGAATTACGGTGATGAGTGAGTCAATGAGTCGCACATATTTATGCCCCTCTCCACTCTCTTAGGGGTAGAAATATTAAAAAGCCCTTCATTTTAAATCTTAAGTCGCTTTGTCTGCTGGTTCAAAAGATACATCGGTGAGTTTTGGAAACATTCAACCCAACCCGTTCCACTCATTAAGGTCAAATTTCAAATTTTAAGACTTATTTAGTTATCTCGAGTTGTCCTTCTACCTGCCAGCAAAATTTAGATTTTCTTCGACACTCATTGGCTATTTTTCTGTTTAACATCCATTCCTCCCATATTTCCTGGAGTCACATCTAAAAATTTAAGTTTTCCAGACTTCTATGACTATTTGCAGTGGTTCCTTTAGCTTCCCGCCAAATTTTAATTTTCTACGTCATCTAAAGGTTTTTTATTGCTATATCCACAACCCCTTTTCAGTTCTCGGAACCACATTTTGAAATTTTCTGCTTTAGATTTTTTTTTGTTATACGGTCAATCCCTCTACCTTCCAGACAGACTTCAGTTTTCCAGCTCATCTGAAAGTGGATTTTCTTTTCCAAACAAATCTACTTTCAGCTTTATATATTATAGAGATTCCCTCCTCAAGGAAGAACATACATCAGGAAGGTCTTTAAGCTCTTGCATCAATGTAAATTGAGAGAAACTTTATTATGAACATTATTTCAGTTAATGAGGCTTGCCTAATTCAAAGAAAGACAAATTGAATTTTCATTTAAAATAGCTTAAGAATTTTAAATAAATATTTGTATTAATCTTTTATCCATAGATTTAAAAAAATCACATAGGTGTCATGTTTTGTCATTAAATTTATTGATGTGATATTTTTTTGCTAGTTTTACTTTAACATATTTTTGTTTGATTTTGCTAGTTTGTAACTTAAATGAACATGAACCATATATGGCCTACTCATGTAAAATAATAGCCTTAGAAATGAACTGAAATAGATAGGGTGTAATGAGGTGGACTGGGTAGAACTAACTCAAGATAGGTTTAGGTGGAGTACTTTTGTAAGTGCAGAAATGATATTTCGAGATCCTCATGCCATAGAGTAAGTAGATGAAATTATAGGTAGACTAACTTTTACATAAATAATGTATGCCGTAGTTTAGAATATTTGAACTTTTGCACCAGCTGTTTTTGGACACAAGCCACCACTGCAGTACAGCACTTGCAAAGAATTATAAACAAATTAAAAGTTCATTGATGACTCTACTATTTCTACTCTAGATTTATTTAATGTTTTGAAGCGGGGCTATTTCACTTGCTACCATGAATAATTTAGCTCTTTTCCTATGTTTCGTTCATTCTTACCATTTTGTTATTAATTAATATATTTTATACAATATACATTAAATGGTCAATTTGAATAGGTGTGATAAGTTATGTTTTTGGGAGGCAGATCCACTTATATTCTATCTGCACACAAGCCCGCATATAAGCTCATATACTCATTGTCATTGGTAGAAGTGTTTGTTGTAAATAAGAGTTCCCCTGGCGAACTTCCTGCCCAGGTAATCGCGCTCACTTCCCATCTGGCATTTGTTCTACATTTGTGCTTCCTCCCCCCACCATATGCAGGAGATCCTCTATTCATTCGCTATCAATGGTCGCGTCAATAGGCCGTGCGTGACAACATACATTGCAACGCTCTAACTAATGAAAGGTTGGTTCATTTGAACGATTACGTCTTTCATTACTTTTGGTAAGTAATACACATTTTTTTACTTCTTCTAAATGACTTGGTTATATCTAATTTAATTTTCTGTTATAGGCCTATATAATAATTGATATTGCTAACAATATTGGAGCATTGTTTATTTGGAATACTTTTCAACCTTATCTATTATCTATGCTACAACGTTTTCAAGTACTACTTTATATTTTATTGAATTTTAAAATATTTCAAAATAATGTAAGATTAATATTAGTAGGCGTTAAAAAGTAAAAACAAAACAATTATTAATACTCTAATGTAAAATATTGAACTTTGTTTTTTAATATAGGCACACACAACATATATTTATCACATACCTTTTGTAAAAGGTTGATTTTCTTAATTATAATTATTTATAATTTTTGTTAGATATGTCCACATGTTAAATAACTAGACACTACAACTTTTATCTAATTTTAAAACATGAAATATTATTTTATTAGTTTTTTTAATATTATAAATTGAGGAGTTATTCTCTAATTTCATTGGCTCGTCCACTAGATTATTAGACACAATTCTAGAACTTCTACCACAAACTCCAAATATTTCTAATAATTAATTTATTAGGGGTAAGAGCCGACTCCGACTGGCGTAGTTTCGGATTTCACGCAAAATCTTTTCCCTCCCCTTTTTTTTAACATTTATTTTTAGTCTTTCATAAAAGGCTGTAGTGAGATTTGTGTCCAATTTGTGTGCCTTTACCTATTTATCGGTATGTATGAAAAATGCCTTAAAGGACAAACAATTCGGGAAGGGTAGATGTATGCCAACATTTCACTACGGGATTATTCTCTAAGCCCAACTATTCTCAAGTATGTTGTGTTATTCTAATTGAATTAGGGATTAAGCCTATCTTTCGGCAGGGCAGGAAAGGTGTTTAATGAAGAGATTATTCTGTTTATATTTTAAATAGAGTATTAGTTTTAAAATATTTATTGATTTACTATATTTTTGGTAAATATTTTGAATGTAAGGACACTTTGAAAATTACTTTGTACTACCTTCACTTTAATATAATTACGTGACATCATGCACTCTTGAGAAGGCTGAACACCGGATTAAGGTTACACCCACTCTGTCAAGAGTCTCACTCTGGGATTTAATAATTCTTATAAAAAAAGCCAGTCTTACTGGCGACTGTCAACGGCGAGGTACAAAAGGAAGTTCTCGATTGGTAGGTGAGAGATTCATCCGAGATATAAAATCTGGTTTACCTTTGAGGGAACCTGTGAGGGTGGTTGCTGAGATTAAATGTTTGCTTAACCTAGCTATTGATAAGCGAGTTCCTCTAAACAACCCTGTTTTGATACCAATATTTCGTAACAACACTACTATTGCACCTGTTTTGAAATTCAGTACTGTGCCGTGTGTTGTTTGGCTCCCGTAGCTCCTTTAAGAGTTTCGTGCTCGTGCTTGGCCTCACTGGCACTGCTTACACAACACATGCTATGGGCTCTTGTTTGTGCTCGACTAGTTACGCACAAAATTTTTGGTAAAGGTTGGGGGTTCGACTTTGTCTGTGGTGAGAGGGGACTAATTACTGTGTTCTCCAACAGAAAGGTCCTGTTTTCCTCTCGTCGGAGCATGGGTAGTTTGACGGGTGACCTGTACCAGGAGCCTGGAGGGTTGTGATATTTTAAATTGTCTCTGTTAACTTCAATGTAACTAATTTGTTTTATTGATGAAAGGTTCGTGCGTGTTGTCTACCGTCTAATGTGGTGCCGATATTTGGCGACTATGTTAAGTCTGTTGGAAGGCGCGCGTGGGAGAAGGGAGGGAGCGTGTCTTCTTTAATTTGACGGTTGTCTGTACCCAGATCAACCAGGACTAAAATTAATGAAGCAGTTAAATAAATCTAACTTTAAACTTATCAGAGCTAAGTTATTCACTGCTCTCAACCAACTTAAAGTTCTAAGACTTTAGTGGTAGGTGTGATGAGTTCGGGGTCTAGGACCCTTTTTAGAAAATAATATGAATGTCAACGGGTGGGATATTTGGTGAATACCCACGCCAAGCGGACGGGCCTTGGGGCAGAAGAGTGCCCAAATTTGGTGAAGGGAACGACCCGCAGTGGATAGCCCAGAGAAGCGCGGTAAGCTGAGGTTGCAGAGTATATGTGGAAACATGCCTGAAGTAGTAGGACTGTTGAGGAACTCAAATGGATAATTTTCCCTTTCCTTTTCTTCATTGCAATCGATGTAGTCAGCGCTAAAGCAGCAAACAACTTCTCCTTCCAGTAGTCCAAGAATCTCCTCATTGGCATACATCACATCATAATATAGTGTATACAGTATAGAATTATTTGCAAATGTTAATATATTCCTGGCTTAAAGACGACAGCCAAAGGTTTTCTTAACTATATCATTAACTATAAGTTGGTCTGGCACATATAGTATGTATTTATCCAGGTTATCGTTATTGAAGAGCTGTCAATCTCCCATCTTCAGAATCCATTTCTGGTCCTGTAAGCGCATGTTGCTAGTCAGCCTCAGAGTCACAAATCTAAACTACACAATACTATATTTTATGTTTGCAGTATAGTGGCAATATGTGCATGGGGAACCATTGATAAAAATTGACGGAAATATCTACCCAAAAATTTAGTTTACGGCCAAATAGGGAGCTATTCTTTGCTGTAACTTTAAATAGCTTATCAACTGCATTTGAATTATGATTTGTCATCATGCTCACTGCATCCAAAGTCATTAGTTTTGCTTCTCTGATTGAAGCTGTACCAGCCAAAGTCATCCTTATCTTGGATGTTGATGTCTCCTAAGGGGACAGGTAGCTTGAATTGAGGATTATATGTCCGGTCTCCCTTTAAAAGGCTAGCAGCTATCCCGTAGGTGCAACAGGTAGAATAACTACGTGCTCTTTGCCCCTAATAATGAAAAAAATATAGTTTTGTGAGGGTTTGTCTTACCACTTCCTCAGGCCCACCCAAGAAAAAGCAATTCGATTACTTCAGCTTATTGGTGTATTGGTGTAGATGGAGTACACATTCGTTTTAAACACATAATAACAGACTGCTGTTCAAGTTATTTCTTACAAGGGTATTCTTCTTGTTTTCGCGTCAAAGACATATTGTATATTGACATACAAGTTGTTTGTAGCTAGAGTTTTTGTCGCTTCATAGCGTTTATCCCAAAGTGCTGCTTTCTGGGATATCGGGAAGTGGGAGAAAGAGTTATGACAGGACGTATATAGCCTTTTTTTTTTTGCTATGTAATCGCAATATTAATGAACCCTATTCAAGATAATCTTTATTTTTTGTGTTAGTTTACTTTTAGTTTTTTTTTGTCTGCGTATACAAAATGTATATGGTATGGAGCATGCAATATTATTATAGAAATAGATACGCCAACGTCCATATCAAATTTCAGCTCTCTAGGGCTCGATTTGTACGTTGCCTCTGCTATATTGTATCCGCCATATTGGATTGTTTAAGTTTTGGATTTTTCTCATAAAGATGTCATGCCTAAGAAACCACTGAATTCCCATATCACAAATATTACTATGATATACAATATACAATTTACAATATACAACATAACATGTAACATATAATATACAAATATTATTATGTAATTCGGGTGCAATATTAAAATTTATATCATACTCAAAACAAATTGAGATGGACGAACTAAGATGAGAGCTATCACATTCATTCGAAATGACTATAAATTATAAGAATCTAATCTTGGAATCTTTATGTATCTGGTATTTATCTATATAAATAAGGATGGTAATTATTTCTTATTAAATTTTTACCAACTATTTTTATGCAGTGGCTTATAATCTAGTCTTAAAAATTATCTCTTAAAATTTTTTCTTGAAAGTTGATTAGGCTTCAATCGTGTATGTAATTAACTAGTTATTAACAACGCCAAATAAAATCTTAGGAAATAATTATTTAATTCAATTTTAATTATTAAAACATATAATTCAATATTTAATAAAAGAAGCTTATTTTTTATAGTGTAACTGTGTCCAACTAATATTTTGTAGGTGTTTAGTATTTTATTATGTTTAACCTAAAACAATTTGCAGCAATATTACTAATTATATAATTTGGATGTTCTTTTTAACATTACCATTTCTCTTTAGAACTCATCTTAAACATCTGATTTGTTGCAAATCAAATATAAATACCACAGCCCAAGAAGAGCTTTGTAAAATATGATTGAGTTATCCGAAATCATAAGAAGTTTAATGAAGCATTTTACAAATTTTGTACTTTGAACTCTAGTTATTTTCTACTGGGTGATGAGAAACTACATAAGCATAAAATGGGTTTGAAAAACCAGATTGTGGCAACAGCTTGGGCTTTGGAAATATTCATTTTATTAAGAAACGGCCTTTGCCAAGAACCGAGAGTGCAGTTGAATCAAGGAGTTGCTGTTGGGGTAAGTTAAAAGTTTACAATAAGATTTTAGGAGTCTAGTATGAACTGTTAATTTAAATCATTTGTTAAGTGATTTTATAATACAAAAGATACAAACAGACGTCACGACCAAACCTCACTCCACTTACGTCAAGAGCATCACCTATATTCTACCAAACTAGGCCAGTGGCCGTATGGCAGTAGTTTCATAGGTGTTGTATATTTATTTTCGTTTACTATAATCTTATATACATTATTAAAATCAGATATTAGATTTTTATGTACACAACTATAGCCACTAAAATTATTATCTAGGTTAGACTATTTACGAAATAAATTTAAAATCTTACCTCAAGATTATGTTATGTGCAATACTTACACGGTAAACGTAATTAAAATCATGTTATTAAAAATGGGATTGAAAGCATTAGCCAAACAATAACAAGAGTAGTTCTTTATCTAAAGCATACTTAGACTCTTTTACTAATTTGGTTAGATACCAGAATGATAATGCAGTGAAATTTCTTAAGAGCGGACAGCTTCTGGGATTATAAATATGCCCGTTTTTAAGAAGTGTCCTTATCTACATTTTTTAAATCTTGTTGCTTTAATAGAATTTCTTATTTATGACTCTATGTAGTGTGCTCACTAAAAATAACTTTTAAATTGAATTTTAGAAGGAGATATTAGAAGTTTACACAGTATATTGTTAATTTTTTCGAGTTTCTTCTCACTTCAAACCTAACTTAACAATATCAACTAAACTCAAGAATCCCAGGAGTAGACCAGTCGACCCATGAAATCAGACGCTGATAGGCTGCTATTTTTAGCTCTCACTCTCTGATTGGCTGTTGGCTTTCCCCCTCCCC
>CABFWB010008406.1:0-12121 GCA_902151455.1 Timema bartmani
AAGCAGGGCTCTGTGTATATATATATATATATATATATATAGCTTTTCGAACACTAAAGGTTAAGTATTTCGACCGTAAACAAAATCTAACCTGAAATATTGATGGATGTCGACGTCTCATGACCCCCCGAACCTATAAAAATAATCTTTGTAATTCCATCTGTCTGTGTGTCTGTTAAAATTTAAAATTAAGAGTAGTTTTATAAAGGCTGAAAAGAGAAAAAAATCGATTTTCTCAAAATCAGCTCTAACGATTTTGATTAAAATTCGTATCTAGGCGGTGATTAAGATTATAACTAAACTGGCTATTTTCATTTTCCCATGTAAATGACTTTTAGTGTACTTTACAGAAGCGGAGATTTCCGTATCTCCGCAACTATTTGAGATACTAAATAACTTTTCATTGCAGAATTGTAGTACTATTAAAAATAAAAAGTTTTATACGAAATACATTATTATAAAACCAACAGTTTCTGAGATAGTGGAAAATATATTAATACAATTTTATAAGATTTAATTTAAAGATATAATACTTAAGTTTTAACGCAATAATTCTCCAATGCCAGAGAGTAATTAAATATAAGTCTCTCAAAAAGTTTGTTATTTCTCCTTAAACCCCTTAGGATAAATGTTCGTACAGTAATGATCTATCTTCATTTTAGAATCAATAATCAATATTTACATTTTTTATTGGTCAATTTTTATAAATAAGAAATTTAATATTAATGCGCTGACCTGAAGATGTGCTATACCTAATAAAATGCCGATCGGAAGTAGAAATTTTAATATGAAGTGTTGACCCTTGAGGACCCAATATTAATCTTTTTTATTGGTCCAAACATACAAATGAGGATATTAATTCTTTACAAATAAAAATATAAAATTTAAAACTAGGACTCAAAAAATGTTTTACATAAGTATAGTGCAATTTATGTTTCGGTTTGCTAGTGTATACTATTTAGTTTCACATATATTACCATTTATGAGTAAATATCTCAATTTTTAAACAGTAGATCGAGAAAGTCCGTGCGGGGTTCCATAGCATTTATTTTAACTCGCTACGCTAGTCCAAACCTTTTTTATATTCCTTGGAAATGTCGTTTCTTTTCAATTTTAAGATTTTTTGTTTCCCTGAACAAATAACAATTTTACCTCACCAGTTATTAATTTATCCTTTTTATTAGTATCTTAACTCTTACAACCCAATCTTAGAGTTTATAATTTAAAGGCCTTAAGATTATCTGGGGTGTGCTCGTTCTGAAGATTTTCCAACGCCCCATATAATAAACCTCCATTTAAATAATGCATTTGCTTATAGATCGTGACTATTTAAAAGTATATTTTTGCTAAGGGTTTTTATAGCTTCAATAAACATACAACATTTCAGAGATAAGTTTTACCCTAACTCAAAGAATTTCAAAAATATGCCCAAACATTGTTAAATTAAAGATATCTGCTCATTTAACGTACCCTATAAATAATTTACCCGGTAAATTTAGATAAACCACTTTATTTTCAATATTAAACTAAGCCTAAAAATTTTAATCTAAATCGTTAAAATTCTTATCGATAAAATATATATTTTATACTTTTCCTAACATCATTAATATAAAAATGTATTTATATTTACATAAAAAAACTCTTTAGTAAACCCTATGAAAACCCTAGCTTGCTTATCGGTAAAATGGTTTCGACCATAGGCTGATTTACAAACACAAAGGCAAACGGATAGACTGCATTGCGAAAACAACTTTTTGGGATTTGGGGACTTATGACACGTAAACATCCATAAAAATCTCAAATTCAATTATTGCTTTGAGAATTTTTCCTCTCTCATGAAGGTTCACGATAAAATAAAACTAATTTAATAATTGGTCCATTAAAATGTAAAATTGTTTCAATTACTAAATAGATTTGAACCGTATCAGGCAGTCAACGATGAAAAGTATATTTAAGTTGGTAAGTTTATATATTATTATACATCCTCATATATACAAAAATACAGAAATTGTAACTATATATATATATATATATATATATATATATTTTTTTTTTAATGAAACTCAGGATAATAGGGGAGGGTTGTATGCATGATAAGAGCCTTTAGGTATGGTGAAAAAAATATGTATCGGGCAGTCAGGAATAACCAGGTGAGTAACTAAAAAAATGTATATTCCTAAATGATAGTTACAAAAATAGGGAGGGGTCAAAGGGTTTTAAATTTTTAGAACTAAGAGAAACAAGTATTTTCCATTGTGGTAGAAAAATGAAATTAGGAAGGAGTGTAAAGGTACCACTTCAAATAACCATAAAAATTTGAACATTTTAAATATTAAATAGTGCATAGGAAAATAGGGGAAATTAGGTGAGGTATAAAATGATTAAAAAAACCATTTAAGTATTATAGAAAATTTAAATTTGGCAGACAGTCACCAAATAAATATTAAAATTTGAAATTTTTAATTGGTATTTAAAGGGATGGTCAGGTGGGGGTTTATAATATTCCTAAAACTACTTATCTGTGTGGTAGAGCACAGTAATTCGCTAAGCAGCTATAAGGATTACTCCAAATAAACATCAACATTTTAAAATGGAACTCCAGGATATGAGATAGGAAAGTCTATAGTTAGTTAAGAAGTTTGAGATGAAAAAAAATTAAAACTTGGCAGACAGGTAGAGAAAAAATCCATATAAGCAAATAAATAATAAAATTTAAATTGTATCAACGTTAGATGGAAAAAATGGGGGATTAAAAATGTACAAAACTAATAAAAATAACTAAATCTCAGGGTCGTAGAAAACTTAAATTCACCACTCCAAATAAATATAAAAATATGAAAATTTAATTATGACTCCAGACAATAGGAAGAAAGGGGGTTGTATATTTTTTAAGTGTTGTAGAAAATGTAAATTTAGCAGGAAGAGGTAGATGTACAACTTCGATAAACAAATGTCTTAAAATTCCACATTTCTAGTAAGGAGTTAAATAAATGGGGGGACGCGGGGATGGAGGGCATTTAAATATCTAAAACCAATAAGCAAAACTTCTTCTCTGTGGTATAAAATCAAAATTTGGCAAGCAGGTATGTGGATCATTTCCAATAACAATAAGGGTTGGAAATTTTGAAATTGTTTAGTGGTACTAATGGGGGGAGGGGTAGTGAATAAAATAAAAATAAACACTATGCGTGGTAAAACATTTAAATTTGTCAAAAATGTAGAGGGTTACTTCAAAAACAAAATAAATGTTAAATATTTGATATTTCTTTAAGGGGGCTGGTGAAATGTGAGGTTTAAAAATTTCAAAACAAAAATAACAAACCACTTCTCACAGGTGTAGAAGAGTTTCATTTTTACAGGGGGTACAAGTGCCACTTCGAACAGCCATAAAATGCCCAAAAATTCTTAAACTTCTAAATGAATGAGTGGAAAATGCGCAGTGTGGCCTCCCCTCAAAATGTCTAAAACTCATATAACATTTTTTGTAGGGTTAAATATTGAGATTTTAATATATAAGTAAATATATTTTCCTGCATATCCAAAGGACGTATGAACCTATGTAATTTCAAAATTGAAGCCCGGGACATTGACGAGCTTAAAATGTATATGAATAATATAGAAAAACCATTTGATACGTGACTACAAGTTGAAACTTGGCACATAACAAAACCCATAAAAGATAACCACATCAATCTTAAAATTTCAAAATGGGAATGTGATATCTGAATAAGGGGGGAGTAACATGACGTGCCTCTAAAATTATTAAAAAATTTAATCATGTAAAAAGTAATAATTTGACAAGTTGATAAAAGGATCAACTCACATAACAATAAAAGCTGGAAAGTTTGTAAATATAAAATCAAGTGCTAAGAAATGGAGGGGGCCTCAATATTTTTTAAATTATATATAAAAGCCCTATAGATATAGTGAAAAAAAACTTTGTATAGGTGGAAGACAAAAGTCAAAGTTAAAGAAAGATACCACTTCAAATAACTATAGAATTCTCAAAATTTTAAATTAGGAGTCCAAGCGATAGGGGTAGGTGGTGTTATTCAAATATTTATTTGAGGTAGAAATTTTGAATTTCGCAGGAAGTTAGATTTGTAGGTCCTACAACCAAATTAGTCTTAAAATTTCACATTAAAAGTGGGAGTTATATAAAATTGTAATAAGGGATGTGTTTAAATAGTCTAAAAGAATAAACAAACTAATTCTCTGCATGGTATAAAACCGAAATTTGGTAAGCAGGGATAAGGGACTTTTCAAATAATGATAAAATTCTGAAGTTTTTAAATTTTAAAATGGGACTCAAGGAAATAGAGTAAGAATGAGGAGGATGAATAAATTAACAAATTAAAAATATTGCAGTAGAAAGCTAAAATAATGTTTAAATAGTTGATATTTCTAAAAGGTGGTTGGTGAAATCAAGGGATTAAAATTTCCAAAAATAAAGAACTAACTACTTCTAACAGTTATAAAAGATTGCCATTTGTCATGTATGTATAGGAACCACTTAAAACAGCGATAAATGTTTATTCCTAATTTAAGGAGTGGAAATTGGATAGGGGTGAGTCCACTCAAAATTTATAAGGCTAATATAAAATATATCTTCTTGATGGGGCCGTGGTAATAAATTGAAAATTGACAAAGAGGTAAATGAGCCTTCCCAGATAGTTGAATGACGTCTGAACATATGGAATATCAAAATGAAGCCCAGGGAATGGAAGAACTTAAAATATATGTTACTTATGTAAAACACTATTATAGCTACAGCTGCCATTTGAAATTTGAAATTTTGCACAGAAAACCCCATAAAAAACCACATAAGGTTTAAAATTTCCAAATGGAAATGGTGCATCTGAAAAAGGGGAGGAAGTAGTTAGACACCTTTCCAAAACGATTAGAAAATCTACTTTATGGCATATAAAAATAATAAATGTCCAAATTGGCAAAAATACCACCCCACATCACAATGAAAATCTGCAAGTTTTTAATTTAAAAAATATATTCTGGGAAATGAAGGGGGCCTAAACTTATAGATAAAATCCATCTCTACACGGTCGAAAACTTTAACTTTGTAGAAGCAGAAGAAAAAAGTAAAAATAATAATAAATATAAAAACTAAAGAATAAATTTATGGGGTTTCATTATTATTGCTTATACGTAGCCAAATATTAAAGGATAAATTAGCGTCTATCTAGGAGTGACTTAACAGTAATATTAACAAATTATGTTGGCATGGCTTGTGGACCGTGATTCTTTTGAGAAATAAATATGCTCATTGATTAATATGTTTTTATAACGGAATACATCATTTCATTTATGTTATTATGTGAGATTTGATGCTCTCTTTCCAAGATGTTCCTGTAACAATGTATATTACTTCGTTTAGCTTACATCACTATCATAATTAGGTAAAGATACCATTGTCAATGGTTTGCGTTCGTTTGAACACTCAGTTTGTGTAATAAGTAGTAATAATTTTTTATATTTAATTTAGTGATTGCCATTGTTTGCAGATAATTATAGCCTGATGTTGAATGTCTTAATGTGATGTATTTTGATGTGTGCTCCCCGTGCGAGGAACGGGTCAAACCACTATATATATATATATATATACTAAGAACTATTCTAAATATATATATATATATGGGTAGTTCTTATAAATATATGAGTAGTTCTTATATAGAGGTAAAATATTTGTTTGCTGAATTTTCAATGGGGCACCTTGCCATTTTGGCCTACCTCATAAGACAGAATTACTGTATTTTTTATTTTATTTTTTACTTGAATTTTAGAAGATGCTACCATGGTTGAAAGTCTTAGAGTTTTAGTAAAATCTAAATTAAACCAGACATCGTAATTAATTACTTAAATACATTGATTTAACATTTAATTACCATTCCAAAGATTTACAATTTGTTATACATCGAGGGCATCAACGAAGCATATTATGAATGATATTTCTCAAATATATATTTTTAATTTAGACAGTAAATTTGATTTTTTACCGTACGAATATCTATTTCTGAATTGTTTTAATAGCAACAAGTACTGATTTTGTTCTAAATTTTTTTGTGTGAAGTTTATTATAGTCTTCAATCAAAGCCATTCCACGTTCTGCTACATCATTTACAGCTCTTATTGAATGAGCTATTTCTTTACATTTCTTGTATGATTCGTCTTCTTTCCATTCGGTGACATCCTTTTGTAAAAATTTTGATGGTGTATCCAATATTTTAAAAAATATCAGGGTATTGCTCGATACAAAATCATCCAGATTTTTTTTTAAATCACATCTGAATCAATTCGGGCACGTTTCAAGGGTTCATCATTTTCTACATTCCTTAAACCTGCCACCATTTTTGTTTGGTTTTTTGAGGAACGTGATCGTCAAAAAATACAAATGTAACGAGCTCTTCTGATAGATACCATAAATATCCAAGAAACTTTTTCATTGCACATTTTAAAATCTCTTTATTGACCTTGTCGTACATTTTCAAGCTCTGTAAAAATTGCAAGTCATTTCTTGGGGCAAAACATGTGAATGCTGCTCTAAACCAGTTTTTTCATATATACCCTAACTAAAAATGAGAAAATATGACGAATTCTATTTTCTTGTTTTTTTGTTTTTTTTGACAGTTTAAACTGATCTCTGAATAAATATATCTTGAGAGAGTAAATTGCCTTTGCCATCCATCGAGTACGATGTAATCCCCCTGTAGCTCTAAAGTGTATTTCTTTTTGGGCACTCTTGCAAGTAATATGATAGTAAGCTCTAGAAGTTTCTTATAATCGTCTCGAGGTCGGAACTCATCAAATTGAATTTTGGCGAATTCAATTATATCAGATGCAGTGTTGATCACTTTTTCATGTATTAAACCATCAAATATGGCAGTCTGGAAATAATTTTGATCAATTGTGTTCCAAGAACCTATAAATTGTTTGAACATCAAAACATCTGGTCCTGTTGAAACCCCAATTGACTGAATAACGACTGTCTCAAGCATAATAATTTCAATAATATGATGACAAGCCATCCAAAGCATTTCTATTTTCATCTTTTGCTCTAAAAGTACACATGCTCCACTTCGTAGCCCTGTTTTTACTGAGGTTATATCGAAACTCAAACATTTTACTTAATCAATAATTCCCCGGGATTCTAAAGTGTCATTATCAGCAGTACCTGTTCCTGACAGAAGTTTATTTACCACAAGTAATTGGTCAATACCTTTTCCTGAAACAATAATTGGAAATCTATCAACAGTTTCACTGCCTGTAATATATTCTATAATTTTTCCATCCCAATGAACAGTCAAGGGACCATCGGTTGTGAATTCGTTTTTAAATCTGGAGTTAGATTTTGTCGGGTTTATTTATTCTTAGGCGTTGAATAGAAGATTTGTTCACATTATGTTTGGATGGGTCACATCCAATGCTCTTTAGTGTTGTAATTAAAACAACACAGCTGCTTTCCAATCACTTAACTTTGCTGCATCAAGGCTTGAAGCTATAGTACTGTATATAGTATTCCTTCAACCACGTATTTTGGAGGTGGAACAGAAGAAGAATGTGGTTCTTCATCTATATAACTGCTATCACTTTCAGATCTGCTACTGTCATCTCCACTTCATTCTAATGGAACTGATGTTTGTTCAAATAGTAATCCTTTGTTTCCTCTTCGCGTTTATTCATTTTTTCAAAACGAGCTTGTTATTCTAGAGACTTGGCTTCTTTCTTCACAAATTCTTTATCAACATTTCCCATTTTGCCAGGACGTTATTTTTGTCTCCGAGCAGGTAAAAATTCTTTATCTTCTAGGATTTTAATCATATTGATGGCATTAGCATATGGTATATCAAAAAGGTATTTTAGTTCCATCTTCCAGTCTTCTTATTTCAGTCTCAAGCATTCTGAGCGCTTAGCTTTGGTTTCTTTGTTCTTTTTAAGTTTTTTCAATTCCTTAGACAGTCATTCAATTTTGTCTACCACGTGTTTTTTTAGTTGAGTTGGAATTTTAGTGTTATCCCAAACAAAAAGCACAGCACTAGCAGTGCAGTGAACGGAATCTAGGATATTTAGATTTAGTTCATTTTAGTAATAAAAAAAGGTGCTCAGAACATCTCTTTTGGATGGCAACTTTGTTCGGCACAATGATGAGGACATTTGACCAAATAGCCAAATTTATGTTGTTTTTCTTGATAAAATTGGTGACTTACTATTAGACGCCATAACCTATCACAAATTTAAAAATATGAATAAAATATAAGGCTTGTTTACTATATGAAATTAGTTCAAAACAGTTCCATAGCTAGTTGAAAATATGAACAATGCATTGAAGTAGTAAAACTAATGGTTATTTTAACACTAAATCCAATTTTGGTGCACAAAAGTAAAGTAAAGTTTTTACAACAGTTTATGAAATATAATTTTCACTTAAATTTTATATATTTCACTATCACTACCTACCCAAAAAAAGGATAGCTAGAATCAATTAAGGAATAAATATAACTTAAGAAAAGCATTCAATTGCACAAGTGTCCTCAACTCAGTACAGTAGCTGACTGAGTCAAGCGGTGCCAAACGTGGACGTTTGGATATGAAGCCTTCCTACCTTGACATGAAAGTAGGCAGTGGTTGAGCTTTGTTCAATGAGTGTTAAGGTAAGGGGAGGTGTAAAAAGGGGGTATCTCTTCTCCTATCCTCAATAATTGTTGATGATTTTTATTTCGATGTTTATCAGTTTGACGTGAAGTAAAAATTTTTTTTTAACTTTTTTGAATTTTAAAGCTTGGTAGCGACCGCTAAAATATAGGAAAGGAATTTTTTTTTAAATCTATGGAGTCTTATTTTATGCTGGAAAACAAAATTATAGGGTGACCTATTAAAATTTCAAATGTTGGTTTTTAAGGACCACACTAATATATAAATACACTAGCAGTATACATATAACATTAAGACATTTAACATCGGGATATCATTTTTTTTAGTTTCTTCATGTACAATACTGATCTAACTATATATATGCATAGTATATACATAGTTTGTGTATAAATACTATATATAAAGCAGAAAGCAAGAGTGTGCATGTACGTTGTGTCCATAAAAACAATAACCACCAATAGATGGGCTAGGAAACTGAAATTTGGCAGGAAGGTAGATCACACACAGGTTTACGTGACAGGTAGTGGACAGCAGAGGTATTTGGATATACTTGAGGCACAGAGCAAATAAAGCTTGAAATGGTTCAAGATTAAACATCCACGGGCGTAAACTCATAGAGGGGTAGATCGGGTGTGCCACTGCTGTGTGGATTGTAAAAGGGAAGACTGCCACACTATCTTTTTTGCGAAAACCCCTTTTGTGAAGGTAATAAAATTAATAATGGCTCTGAAGATAATCGGATCTCCGGTCGGAGAAAAGTCCTGGGGAAGCGATCGACAAAGAACGTTCATCAAATAAAACTTTCCCTTTCAGCATCGGAATATAGAATATATGGACAATAAGGGCTGTGAAAATGAAAAATTTAAAAAGGGAAAGCTAAAGGTTTGGTGTAAACATTGCGAGTTTAAGTAAAGTCCAGTGGAAATAGCAAAGTGAAATAGTGTTTGGAAATCACACAATGTTTTATTCAGGTGGATAGATTTCAGAAAAACAAGTGGCAATAATGATGATAAATGTAGTGAAAATTTTTCCTAAAGTGTTCTGTCATAGTGATAGATTAATATTTATGAAATTAAACGCTGAGCCATTGGATATTTTTATAATACAAGTGTACATGCTAACTAATGGGCGATTGGAGCAGTGTGGTAGGAGATAGACGGTAGAAGAAGTTCATAGGGCCACATGTACTGGGTAAGAGAAAAAGACAAAGGGCATATGTTCATCAAATTCTGCCAGCGGAATAATCTGGTGGTGACAAACACCTAGTTCAAGAAACGGAAGACAAAATTACAAATATAGAAGATCCCAGAAGATATCAGCGAATACTGACTAGACTACATCCTTGCCTAACAGTGATCCAGAAATGGAGTTAAGGATGGGAAGACATTGCCGAGTGTTGACATCGATTCAGACCACAACCTGCTGGTGACATACATTGAAACAAGACCGAAGAGGATCAGGAACATGAGCAAGAGAAAACCAAGGAATGTATTAGAAATATTAAGAAGCAAGAGCGACATCGTAAGAAATACAATATAATATAATATAAGTGAGATGACAAAAGCTATTATAAATGTGGAAGGGAAGATAAATAGTGTTGAGAATATTTTTCTCAAGATGCTTAGTGACAGTTTCGGAAAAATGAAGAGGGCTGCACGAAATCCATTGATAGCAACAGAAATGCTTCACAAAATAAAAGAAAGAAGGAAATGGAAAAACGTCAACAAAGTAGAATATACGAGGCTTAACAACGAGTTAAGGAGATAAAAATAAAGTGTGAAGAAAGACAATATATAGAAGACTTGCATTGAAATTATCGAACTGCAAAGAAGAGGAAGGCATGACCTCATGTACCAGATAGCTGATGAACTTGAAGGGAATAACAAAAACGTTCTTTGAACAATAGGGATAGAACACTCATAGGTCAGATGGTGACAAATTATAAAGAGGTTCCTACAATTTGGGAAATGTCTATGGAAAAACTGAACGACAAGGAAAATCGACTAAAAAACCTATGGATTGAAGCAGAGCAAGAAGTAGAGGGAAAAAAAGGATCCAGCATTTTAAAGAGTGAAGTGGAGAGAGCTATAAAGGACATGCGAATAATAAAAGTGGCTGTAGATGGCAACCAAGGCCGTATTCTGGAGGAGGGGTGTTCAAACTGCCCCAAAATTTTGTTTTATAAATGGATTTATTTATGTTTCAAACAATATTAAAATTAAGGTACGAGTGCAAATTAGGGGGCTGTGTTACCATAAAAAGCACTTCAGAGAGCTTCTAGAGGTGTTTAATATTTATAATTTTTTCTAGCCTTTGGTAGTTATGGTGTTAAGTTGCACTAAAAAACACTTCAGATAGCTTCTATAGGTGTTTAATATTTATAATTTTTCTATCCTTCAGTGGTTATGGTGTTATGTCTCCATAAAAAACACTTCAGGTAGATTCTAGAGATGTTTAGTATTTAGAATTGGTCCTAGCTTTCAGCAGTTAGGGGGTTATGTTGCCATAAAAAACTTCAGATAGCTTCTAGAATTGTTTATAATTTATAATCTTTCTATCCTCCAGCAATTCGGGAGATGTGCCACCCAACCCCCCTTGAAATCATTAGCTGGCTACGTCCTTGATGACAAAATACTAGCTGACTTTCTGAAGGAATTGGAAAACAACAGAATAGTGGCTTTAACAAAACTTATAAATAGGAATTACGAAACAAGAGAATGGCCCAACGACTTTATAGTCATAGCCATGACTGCTATAAATAAGAGGAAACAAGCCAAAAATTAAGTGACTACCAGAATATCAGCCTTAATTAATTTTCATGCAAGGAAGATCGTGCCAAGAATACTCAATCAACACCTGAAGTAGAAAGTGCGATGGAAGAAGACTATTTTGGACTCAGAAAACGAAAAAGAACCAGATATGCAAACGGGATGCTGAGAATAATTTCAGAGAGTGTACTTAAAATCTAGAAAGAATTGTAAAAATTGGTTTAATCAACTGGAAAAAGGTTTTTAGTAGAGTGAAGTCAAAGAAACTGATGAAAATACTCAAGAATATCAACCTTAACTGGAGGGACAGAAGGCTGATTTCAAGCCTATATCTTGGAAAGTGAGTGAAGGTGAATCCGAATGATGGAATGAAGAGATCAAGTTTGTAGGAATAGGAAAAGAATGATGTAGGGATGCTGTTTGTGATCCAGTCTATTCAACTAGTAAGAAGAATGACTAGTCAAGAAAGTCCTGGAGAGACTTGGAAATTTCAAGATAGGAGGACGCATCATCAACAAAATAAATTACGTAGATTATCTAGCATAGCTGGCGAAAAATTAATAAGAGTTGCAGGAAATTATAGACTGGCTGGTGTGGATAAGAAAATAAATGGTACGGCACACCGCACAGACTTTCTCTCTCTTTCTATAAACTCGTAAGATTTCTGAACGGAATAATGTACATTGTAT
>CABFWB010008407.1:6732-18173 GCA_902151455.1 Timema bartmani
CTATATTAATTTATAATATGAAACGCCCCTTATCCCACCTAGTGAGGTTCAATGTCTCCATCTAAAATCTTGATTACGATACACATTTTTCTTTAAAATAAAAAAATAAAAAAGGTTAAACCAACAGGTTAGAGGGATTGTCTCGGGTCGGGATGACTATTCAATCAAGCGAGCCTAGTGAGTAAGTTGACTTCAAACTGTTGTTTTTTTATAGCTTAAGACATTCGCTGTGGAACTTTTAAGAGTATCAGTTTATTTCGCATGTATATTTTTCAAATATAAGGATCAGAGTTTAATCCAGAAAGTTTCATCGCAGAGGTTCCCCAATGAGCATGACGTTTCTGGCACATAACAGTTGGGCCATGGGACCCCTAGTCCCAGAGGTCCATAACTTAGTTGAGACACGATCACGGGCCAGGAGGATTATCTTCATAGCTTTGTTGGGCCACGTTCATTGGCCAGGAGGACTTAAACAGTTCATAGACCCTTGAATACATATACATTTGGCCTCACCAATATCTTTGTCTTATATTAGTTTAGGTTTGTTTGGGTTAGATTAGGTTAAATTAGGTTAGGCTAGGCTAAATTAGATTAGCTTGGCATTTTGTTGTGTCTTACTACCCATCACTGGCTGGTTTATGCTCAACCTGTGAAAACATTTAAAATCATCCTAAATGGAGCTCCACAACAGTCAGGGCTGAGTTAGAACATTAGTACGCCTTATTTACAATTCCCAAGAGGGAACTCATGACCCAAATGTAATGTGGGATTAACGTTAACATTTTAAGTGCAGGTTTCCTACCCAGAGCATGGTAAACAACACGTTCCATCACACTCACTCGCAACCTCTCGTACGCTATTGTAGAGCAGATAGAAGGTTTCTCTTTTCAACCTCGTTATTTTCGGCAAACGATTGAGGAGCCGTGGTTATATTTCATCATCCTACAAGTAGGGGTATGCTTTATTAATTCAGGCGCTAGACTAATGCCATCAGGCACATGTTTTTTAACAGAAAACGGACGAATAACTATTGCCATTGCTGTAATTTATTTGTACTTTGCCGTTAAACATTTACCGATTGGCTAAGAAGACTAATTTTCATAATTGGTTTGTTTACTTTTCACAGACCAATGAACATCCTTTTTCACCCACAACAGGATAGCCCGTGTGTGATTAATTGTTTCTGATTTGAACTATTTATATTACTATCAGGTTTTTAGGAAATATATTTCCTAAGACCTCTTATTAATTAGGTATTGTACCAACTTATCATCATTTCTTGTCGACAGCTGGACATAAGACAAACTTACGAACGAGCAGGGAGGCGAGGTGGGGGGGCTCAAGTGGGGGGAGGCTAATCAAGCTGTCAGCAAGACCTTGATCAAGGCGAACTCTACTTATGTCATGAAATTGGTGCCTGTACATTTCTGCCATATTCCCTCTCTCACGACGTTCAGAGTCGACATATTTGCTTTGTCATGAAACCGGTGACCGCAGTAAATTGTCCATAAGCAGGATAGACTTGTATCTTAGTCATGACTCTGTTGTTCACGACTTCAGACAAAGAAAATGACATATGCGTCATTAAATTGACACTATCGTACTACTTTAGGTATTAAAATTAGTTATACATCATTAGTGATCTGCCTAGGAAAATAACGTGAACTATATCAAGCTGTTTTCTACAAGATCTTACTCTTAAGATATCTTAAGATTTGTGACATACATTTGTACTTATTGGTGTAAATAATTAACATGTGTTTGGATATAATTGTTTACAGAATATATACAACTAGCTGTGACCCGTCGTGGCTTCGCCCGACGAAAAGTTTAAACATTAGTATTGTAAAATTAATGTAAAATTAAAGGTTGGGAATAGTCCTATATGCTATTCCAGGACATATTCTATCTACGTACCAAGTTTCATTCGAATTCGTTCAGCAGTTTTGGCGTGATTGAGCAACAAACATCCAAACACACAAACTTTCGCATTTATAATATTAGTAAGATTATATAAATGTTATATCTTTCTTGACAATAAAACTGATGATATATTATAAACCATGAAGTAGGCCTATTAATACAGGATTTATATCCTTGACTACACTTTTTTTTAACTTTAATCGTTTTAGAAATTATTTAGATTCCCTTAGAGATACGTTTAACTCAATGATGTGTGTAGAGTAAACAGATGTATGACAATACTTTGTTCCAGGCACACCTTTCTGGTGCTTGTTGGACATTGTCCCGATCAAGAATGAGAAGAGAGAGGTTGTCTTGTTCCTCGCGTCACACAAGGACATCACGCACACCAAGATGGCGGAGCTCAGGATATGTGAACTATACGATAGTGGTGAGTCATTGCAAGATTGCTCTAATACCAGGATAGCGAGCAACTTAAGCTATGTACAGACTATGGAGCACTTTCCGTGACGTAGCAGCGTGACGATCCCTCCAAAGGTAGTCCCATTACGAAACATCAAAGGAATGCTCGCGTCAGGGCTTAGATTGAGGGCCACCATTGTGGACGGCACAAGTAACGGCGCTCCTAGTGGTGGCGCCAATACACTATCTTGCTTTCGTTCCAGCCAGACTGGTCAGGGAAAGAAACATTGGGACTTATTGAAGCCTACAAGAAGAGACAATTATTGTAGAATTTAAAACATAGATTCAGTATCACAAGGTAAAGCGCAATAACGCATCGATTGAGTTGTCCGCTGGACTTAATAAGAACCTTAGAGGAGTGCATGGAGAAATGAGTGGTATCCCTTTCCACTCTTGGCTCGCCGGTTTTCTTACGGAAGCGTGTTACGGCTCGGAGCTTGGGTCAAGGCCACAAATAGTTGTCAAATCATACCGAGCATTGGTCTGCTAAGGGCACTGTTACGTCATGGTAAAATGCTCTATAATATGTACATAGCTTTAAATTTCACGTAACGTAACGTTCACTTAATAAATTAGTGTGTGATCGATTTACGTAACTTAACGTAACAGCTCGAGCAAAACACAGACAATGGATTTGGACTGTTTGAAAACAAACCATCCAATAAAATTAAACCCAATCGTTTAAGACTGTTTGGCTGCAAGTAATGGTAATAGAAGTTTAAACTGCATACAAAAAATTAAGTGAAACATGAGGCGATGATGTCTTCATAATTCGCGATACGTAGACTAATTATACAAAAGAATTTGTCTGCATACAATAAGAAAAAAATTAAGTACTTAATAGCCCTGTTGACGTTGCTCGCCACATGATTGGTTAGTTAGAGCACGTGATACCCTAACAGTGCTACGTGGCCTATGATTGTATTTTGTCCATCATATACAAACACATAAGAGTGTGCAAATATATTTGAAGATAAGTCAAATTTAATGTATTAATCAAAAACAAATCAACTATATATATATATTCTACTAGTGAGGTATTTAAATGGTCGTATAAAACACTTAACAATTTGTAATAATTAATACCTAATATATATATAAGGTATTAATTATTACAAATCGTTAAGTGTTTTATTAAATCCTGTTATTAAATACATATACATACATATACAGGGTGTTTGGAAACTCATAGCCCAAACTGCACATACCTATGATTTGTTTGAACCAAAAGTAATACAAAATCCCTATACATTTATGTACGTAAAACTATGTTAATACCATTACAATAATTATGTTCAAAATTTCGGCGCCCATCGCCAGGAGAGAACAAGTGTTCAGGCACGCGTGTACAACAAGTTGTATAAGAGCTAGGCGCTCGGCACTGCACATGTAATAATGGCAAGCATTTTCATTGATGTAGAACCGTTAATGATGACCTTCAGAACGTACTAGCATTTCTAGATGAACTGGTTTGTTATTTACTATTAATTTGTGGTATGTTCTGCTGCCGTGCTCTAAGATGTCGAGATGTGCAGTGCCACGCGCCTAGCTCCTATGCAACCTGTTGTACATGCATGCTTGAATAGCTATGCACTCCCGGCGCTCTACACCGAAACTTTGAACACATTTAATGGTATTAGCATAGTTTTACGGTTGTAAGTGTGAAGGGAATTTGTATTACTTTTGATTCAAACACACTATATGTGCATTTTGGGCTGTAAGTTTTCGAACACCTGTATATATACCTAGTTCCACCGTTCCCTTACGGGGTTGGCAAGAAACTGTGCATTAAGCTAAAAAAATCAACAACTAAAAAACCCCGTACTTAATCATCATCCATGACTTTCTTCACACTTCCCTATCCTTGCATACTTCCTTCGCTTCAACAACATCAAAACACCGAGTCATACATGCTCTTTTATTCTTAAAACAATTAATCTTTCTCTTTATCACACATTTGTCTACAACATTTAGTCACGTCTTCCATGTCCTACCCCTTCATTTTGACTCACGCATTCTTCCTTCATATATTTGCTCGTCACTCAATCAACACTCATCCTCTCGAAATGCCCAAACCAACGTAAGACACTTCTTTCATGTTGCCTTATTGTCTTCCCTTTCGAAATTACCGACTGTCCATACTAGTTTTTAAACATATATTTCTTAGATATCTCATTCCAACCGCATTCACCTTGCTCTTCTGTTTCTCCTGACAACCCACACTCCACATCCATAAAACAATGTTGGCGTTAACACATTTTTTTATATATAGTATTAGTATACTGATTTTTATTTAAAATTGCATTGTAGATATATTTTCTAAAAAAAACCATATATATATATATAAACTAAAAGGATATTAGCAGCAATAAATAATTTGTGGACGAATCATTGTAGTTTTAAAGTCAAAATATTTTTTAAAGCTAAGTTCGTAACTGACAACCATTCAAATAGCTTAATCAAGGTTTTTAAAGCTTGACATTTTCCTACTTTAAAATAAATTCAAAGTTCTTGGAAGATAAAGAAAACAAATTGTCATTTTTTTTTCCACTTTAGAATATAAGGGAATTTCAGGGAATTTTCTGAAAAACTCTTATTGCTGACATGCTCAAAATGAATGATAGGTTTATTAATCATCTAATACCTATCTCTTTAGTTTCCAATTGCGCCAAAACAATTTACACTTTTTGATGCAATATTGTCTTTAATATAAATTAATTTCTTGCCACATTCAAAATATTACTTGGCGATGGCAACAAGTATTTGCTAGGAGCGTTTCCACTCTTTGCCCTCCCCTATTTTAACTTGTCTGTTACCCCCTTAGGTGGCGCTAACACTCACAGTAAACTAGACTGCTGATGACGGGCAGATCGAGGTTAGAATCTCGGTCGGCTGTACTGAAGGTGATTTTTACAAAA
The DNA here is from genome assembly GCA_902151455.1 of Timema bartmani. NCBI lineage: Eukaryota > Metazoa > Arthropoda > Insecta > Phasmatodea > Timematidae > Timema > Timema bartmani. The sequence goes on from CABFWB010008407.1 coordinate 12,036, forward strand.
TTTATTCCCACTCTCCCTCCACGTAAATGCAGGTACACTTCCTATAAATATAACCTTAATTATACCTAGAGCATTTAGCGTAATTAGTACATAAGATAATAAACTGAACGGGTAGTAAGACGTGGCGCTATTAAAACAATCTTGTCTGTTTGCATATTTCGAGGGATTAGTAATTGGGACTGGGTGATTTAATAATTGTGACATCATGATATTATGTCGTCTGAATCAAATCGGTATTCATGATATATCGTGATTGAATAATGTTGAGTTTTCATGGTTATGTTCAGCGGAAGGGAGGAGGGAAAAATTTGGGTGGAGGGAAGGGAATGTTTTAACGATCACGAATAAAGAAACTGGTGTCTATAATTTGGTGCGGATAGTAAACATTTGAGAGAACAAATCTTTGACAAGCAAATATCTTCAAAATAACAAGAACAGAAAACAGATACAAACATGAAATAAGAAGGATTTATTTATAATAAGATTTATGGTTGTATGACACCCTTTATTTGATGAGCCTTAATTGATTTGTATCTGGATATATTTATTATTTATATGACAAATATATAATATGGTTTATAATTACTCTCTTAATTTAATTTAGATAAGAGTAGGAATTGTATTTTATATGATTTTAACCGTTACTCTCCATCAATAGCTCATCAGTCTAAAACAAGCTGGAATAGTTTCTCTGGAATATTTGAGTCAACTCAGTGAGGACTGAGAGGATTGAAGTAGAGACGCGGTCAACAGATGGCTGCCTACTTAGAGGTTATTTAACATAAATAAGTATAGAAGTGTTTTATAGACATTTCATTTTATGAATATCTTGCTCTGAAGAGATGTAACAGATCAACCATGAAGTGGCTGGCTCAACACATTTAAAAGAAACATGAAACAGTCTCATGAACCTCTTTACTTTCTCGCTACCTTACAGATAGAGAAAGTATTGTGATGGTAAAAAAAAGTCTAACTTGAGAGTTTGAGGAAAGTCGACGTTTCATGACCCCACGAATCTGAAAAGGAGGTTTTTGGATTGCTGTCTGTCTGTCTGTACCTTGGAGTAGAGACTAAACTATTTTACTGATTGGGCTAAAACTTGGTATCTAGGGTTTTCATACGGTTGCCCTAAGGGGTTTTTGGGATTGGATATCCCACCCTAAAATTAAGGGTGAAAATAGAAAATATCGACTTTCTCAATATCGGCTCTAACCATTTTGATTGAATTTCCTTTCCAAGCATTTATTACAAATAAAATGGCTACTCTCAATTTTTCGTCAAAATGATTTAAGGTTTCAGGTCAGTTGCGTAAATTCTAATTTTTTTGTCATATTTTGTTAACTATTTGAGATATTAAATTATTTATTGTTTCAAATGTGTGGATATATTTATAATAAAAATCTTTTATTTGAAATATATTTTTATAAAACCAATAATTTTCATATTATACGCAATTTTTTTAAAACTTTTCTAGCACTAAAGTAAAAATACTTTGACCTTAAAAAAATCTAACCCCAGATTATGGATTTCAACGTTTCATGACACCCTCGAAACCTAAAAAGTTGTTTTTGCGATGCCGTCTGTCTGTGTGTCTGTTTAACCCTAAGATTAAGAGTATTTAAATAAAGGGCGAAAAGATAAAAAATCTAATTTCTCGAAATTGGCTCTAACGATTTTGATTAAGATTCTTATCTAGGCGTTGATTAAGAATATTAATAAAATTGCAATTTTCATTTTCCCATGAAAATTACTTTTAGAGTACTTTACAGTCACGGAAATTTCCGTATCTCCGCAACTATTTGAGATACTAAATAACTTATCATTGCAAAATTGTAGTACTATTAAAAATAAAATAAACTTTTATAAGAAATATATTTTTATAAAACTAGTAGTTTCTGAGATATTGGTAAATATTTATCAATACAACTTTGTGATCTTTAGTTGTACAGTGATATTACTAAATGTTAATGCAATAATTCCCTAATACCATAGAATAAGGAAATAAGTAAGTCCTTCACAAATTTATGTTCTTTATCCTTTAACTTCTTAGGGGAAATGTTTGTACAACAACGATCTATCTCCATTTTAGATTCAATAGCCAATATTTACCTTTTTTATTGGTCTAAATATATAAATTAGGAATTTATTAAAAACCTGATTACCATAAAGATGTGTAACCCCTAGTAAAATGTCGATAATAGCTCGGGTTTGCTGGTGTATATTATTTAGTTTCACATATATTACGAGTTTTGAGTAAATATCTCAATTTTTAAACAATGAAGTGAAAAAATCCGTGAGGAGTTCCGTACAATTTATTTTTATCTGCATCTATATAAGGTCGATCTTCGTCAGATGAATTCATCTTTAACATTTAATTTGCTTGGAAATTATTTTTGAGTGAATTTTATAGACTTTAACAATAAATATTTTCTAATTTAACGGATAGTTTATTTAACTATTTTATTTGCTTTATATAGTCCTTTACAGTAGAACACTCAGAGGAGGTCAATGGGGGATATTCCTCCTATATCCCAAGATAGAAGATAATTTTAACTCACCGATATTTGATAAAATAAATATATAGATCCACGCAAATGTTTAAAATGTTTGAACTAAATCTTAAGTTCAGTACAGTAGAATACGCCACCATTGTGCTACCACTGTCGGTCCACAGTAAACTAACATTCAATGGTGCAAAGAGGAATTTACTTTTGTTAACATAGTAGGATTGATTGTTGCATTTAATAAAGTAGAGTCATTTAATGGGTTGATCAATATTTCATAAAACATGAGAACTTATTAAGCAATATGAGTACTGAGTACGTATCAATATATTATAACGGCTTTATGCTAAAACTTAAAAACTGCAGGGGTGGGGGCTAAGATTGTTTTGCCCCCGACATCACACTTTCTTAAAACGGCCCTGTGTTAAGCCCTAAAGAATATAATAACGTGACATTGTAAGATCGGGCCCAAACATCAATTACAGCGCTCTGATTCTCAGTTGACTTTTTATTATTTCTTGATTGATGATTTGTGATTTTAAGCTCTTAGTCTAAAACTAGAAAAATTGAGAATCTTCATAGCAAATTAGATCAAAACTATTGTAGATCAGGGTCAAACATCAATACATACATCGTAATCGAAGTTGCATCATTTTATACGATGTATCATAAGAGAATGTATATTATCTTATAATGCATTACATCATGGTGTACGATGTATCATCCAATGCGATATATCGTCCACAGTGATGCGTTATCATTCGACCATGGTGAACGATATATCGCTGAAGACGATATACCGTGCGAGATAATATTCCGTGGCACACGATAAATCCCCACATCAAAAGTCGTAATGTTGGTATATCGATGTACATAATAAACCGGTATTTCACGATGTATCGATACATTGCCAAGTTCTGTTAGTGAGCCGTTACATTTGAACAGCAGTTATCTGGTACTTGATATTACTGTCTTTCTCTTGTTTAGTCATGTGATCACTCTCTCTACTTATCTTTAGAAATATTATGCATGACGTGTGCTGTGGTTACTCAGTGTTTATCATGTAGCATAAAAACATAAATGTGTTCTTAGCAATCAAAGTGGATTTTTTATTGTTATTAACTTGTAGCCTGTATTATAACTAGTAACCTAATATAAAAACTCAGCAACATTTTAAAGAACAGATTTCAACGGGTACCATTTTGTATGTTCCCTGGTAACGTCTTTGCAACAATCTAATTATGTAATTGCACCTCACTGTACACAACCCTGATGCCAAGATATAATGTACACGTTAATAAGAAATAATAAGACTTTAAAAATGAATATACTAATATAGTTTTTATGTAAACAATATGGATTGAATCTTTCAAAGTTCTTCTACAATTATTATAAAAAATAATTGACACAATTATGACGAAACATGAAGTTGATAGATTTGCTGTTTGACAATATTTTCCTAACTGAGATATAAATTTTAGGATAAGAAATTATTTAAAATACAATGACAATTGGAAAATTTTAAATAAATGAACGAAATAAAATGATTTGTTAAGATTGAGTGATGGTTAGAAATTTAGAATATGGAATTTAGTATTTTCAAAATCATTACAATCATTACTATATGATGAATTATAATATAAAAATACTACACTATTGGTACACTTTAGTTATTAAAAGCGTATCATTGAGGCATGTCAGAAACAGTATTTACAATATTTAATTAAAATTACATGTAAATTAAAAAGTCATGAATTTATAAACACAAAAAAGTTGATAAACAATTATAATTAAGCAGAATAATATAAATTAATGTTCAAAAAATGAAATAGAAAAAACTAGCAAATCATGAAGTAATAACTAGTTATTACTAAGAATATGTTTGCATACATTTGAAATGGTGTAATTTAAAGTCTTATATTGAATATAGTCCCATGATCCTTGATGTTAAACGATGGCAAAAACCAGCCGTTGAATTTTAACTCTTGACATGTTTTGGTATATTATAATACCATCATCAGGATTTCAAATGACAAAAAATAAAGGAAGATTAGATTTGATATAATGTACAAGATTGAAATTGGATGAAATGTAAATGATGAATAAAATTAGATTAATATGAATTTTGAACTTGAACAGTCAAACTTACGTATCTTCGAAGCACAGATGTTGTTGCTTAATCATGATTGCTAAACTGAGTGAGAATGTCCTCATGCAAGGTTTACTTATAATCTATTGTGGGAAGGAGTTTGAAACTACTATAACATTCGAGAAAAATATATACCACGGTTGCCATTGTTTTAGGTGTGGAATGTTGAAGTGAATAAAAAGTTACTAAAAATAGCTAGTGGGGATAGATACATATAAAAGTGTGAGGATAAGAGTAAAGATACTAAACATGTTGATGTTGTTTATGTTGTTGTTTTTTATTTCGAGGTTTGATATATTGTGTTTGTGTGAAGACGCTAACGGTAATCTGGATCCAGAGGCGCCTCCAGCAGGCAACTACGAGCGTCGACGTAGTCGAGCAGTGCTCTACCAACTCTCGGGTCATTACAAGCAGGACAAGGTCAAGACAAAACTCAAGCTCAATAACGTGAGTGGGTGCATTGATATCTTGACAGTTTTCAGGTGTGAAACTACGTGTTACCATGTTATCGCGACATCTTGTCGCAAGCCGTTTACATCGTGCTAGATGATAACGATAAAAGATAAACCATAGCTAGGATAAATATGTTGCAGCATGTCTTTATATTATTGTGGAAAGAGGTTTGTGCTAACAAAATTATGTTTTGATGGATTAAATAGCAAAGCTATTGTATTTGTTAATTATGGTTATAGGCGAAACTAGATATCATTTGCTTCAAATTGAAAACATCAAACCTGGACATGGGAATCGAACCAGGAACCTATGACTTAGTACATCAGTACTCTTACCACTGAGCTATCCAGGAATCGTCCTGTGATCAGGTCATTTTTCACTCATATTTTAAGGCAGCGTCTGTTAAGGATGTGTGGAAATCAAATGAGAGAAGACTGACCCTGAGCATGGGATGATTCATGGATAGCTCAGTGGTTAGAGCATTGGCGTATTAAGTCAAAGGTCCCGGCTTAGATTATCATCTTCAGCTGTCATTTTTCAATGTAAATAATATAAGATTATATTTGCTATAAAATTAGTGGAGAGGAAAAAGTTGTTTTAATTTTAAGATTAGATTTGCTTTACGGTGTGTTCTTTGACTTGACTTGATCGTTGATGATTCGGTAAAGCAAGAAATATAGTAATCAGGTTTTTTAATAAGAAAATGATATTAATAGCACATTGAGAAAATTATACTGACCAAAGAGTTATATAAGTTGGAGAGCAGAAAGTAATGGAGGATAAAAGCTACCCACAATAAAAGGTTTGCGAGTTAACCAGATCTCAAATAGTTTTATAATTTATTCTTTATTGCAAACTATAAATAAAGTTGGAATTTTAACTACGGGCAACCTTTATATCCAAAATTACATCAAATTAAATTAAATAGGAGAGATATTTTTTCAACAAAATGTATTTGTAAGTGCTCACGATCGTTTAGTAAATGGCAACAAATTGATTAGACTTTCCCCCTTTTTTTATCTGTACCATCAT
>CABFWB010008408.1:0-18171 GCA_902151455.1 Timema bartmani
GATCCCACGTTAAACTGTAGGTCCTCCATTTCATCTCACAATCACCCTACCACTGCACATTAGCGTAAGTGCGTATAACCAGAACAGGTAGTAAGACGCGGTGATGATAATAATAATAATACAGCTAGCTGTACCCTGATTTTGGTAGGAATGACAGTATCTGATAGTTACTTAAGTTACTAAAACAATTTTAATATATTCATCAAGTCAAGGTAATTTCAGCTGTTACTTTTGATAAATTATTATAAATATCTCAAAAATAAAACAAATAATATAGTAAAATAATATTAATATTGACCTCAAAGAAGTGTACATTTTCTAAATTGTTCTCCCAGTCAAAATCAGATTATTGCTATACTGCCACTCGAACTTGATACAAAAAAATACCGAAAATAGAGAGCAAAAACTTGAGTGGCATCACAGACGTATGTGTTAGCCCATAATGATCTGCAACGGAAATTAGAAAAAGCTTATTATAAGCATTTTTTTTTTCGAACGAATAAACTTATCTGGTTTTGACACTATCGTGTTTTAAACAATTGGTGTTTTTTCGACGTGAAAATAAACAAACAAAAATGCTAGTTTCATTTAATATTGGTGCGGCGAAGAGCTGACAAAGTTGAAACCAATTCAACTCTGACCAATCAGATCACGCTGAAATCATGTGATTGGTTTATAACAAGTCACGTGGCCACGTTTCTGATCTGCTCTTGTTTTCCCACAACGTGTAAATGTCACTATAAAAACATTGGATACAAATTACTAGCCAGAGATAATAGCTTACAAATGGCTTGGTATATGAAAATGATTTTTTTTATAAAACCAGGTTGGTCACTCTGAAAAGGCAAGACTATATTAACGTTGAGATTCAACAAAACGGCCTAGCTCAGTAAACAATTACATTAACGCTACTATAGTTCGTAATTTGAAAATTAATAAGATGACATTTGATTCTCGGAACATTTGTGGAACCCATAGCTCGAAATTGTCTGAGTTTCCTAGTCATAATTTCAAAAACTTAGGCATGTATTTAATCTGCCAAATAGCTAACGTGGATCAGGTTTTGTAGGACCAACGGAAAAAAAAATCTAATAAAATTAAAAGCTTCGCAAGTAAAGTACTTTGCTAAATTTAGCGAAGATTTATATTAGAGTCCTTCGTTTCCTTGATAGTCATAAACTATGTTATTGAGTCCAGTACTTCTATCGCCATCCTCTTCTGAATAAGTTTGGACGAAAGATAACAGTAAAATTACCCCCCCTTTTGCATGTTGGGAGAATCTATTCGGCAAGTAAAGTGTTCCGCAATTGACACTTAAATTAATTAAATAAATATAGAGGCGTTTTGTCAAAGTAGGTAGTTTTACATGTTTTTTTATCAAGTGTAAAGTTAATAACTACTTGAGTGTACGCTCTTAATCTAAATTTTGTAAATGACTCTTTGATCTTTGTTATTGTTTACTGACATGAGGACAAATTCCTCTAAATGGGAAGGGGTTAATTAACAGGGTAGTCTATTTATGCTATATTTTATACTTGTCTACATGTATAGCAAAGTCAGTAATACTTGTAGTTTGTGTACAATATTGTCCAAACAAATGCTAACACATTTGGCAGAATAGAATTTATATAACACTCGACTGCAACAAACTGGACGGTTTTACGTTCAATACCACCATTTATGTTTCACAAATGATTTATATAGTCATATTTTCATAGAAAGACAGAACATTTACTAGAATGTTTTCATGTGTAAAATCATGTGATATGTCTCTGTCGATTTTAGTAGATAGTATAACACTCATAATATGGGAAAATGTTATCAATGTTGACAGAAAAAAATAGCCTAGCACGTCTCTGAAGTATAATCTCAGGACCAGTTTCATAGACAGACTTAATACGCCTCTAGGACGGCGCTATACTGAATACAGGACGACACCTAACTAATTTGAATGGACTGGACTAGTTTCGCATATGAAACTGGCTTGTTCCATTCTGGTATAAGTAGGTGTCGTCTCGTATATAGTATAGCGCAGCACTTGAGTTATACCAAATCTGGCTTGATCGCGTTTCGGGCCAATACTACAATTTTTGTTTAATGTTTGATTTCCAACACACTATACAAAGCATTCTACTCTTACATTAACACCTTGAAGCTTTTATTGAAGATGCTACAGAAAACAAGAGGTTTAAATTGAAATTTAAATAGCCTATACAATCGAGGGGTCTTAAAGCCCAACAATTGCTGGTGATGAATAGGTCAAGGTTCGAGTCTCGGCTGTGGGTACTACAGATGGTTAACGTTCCTTAATATCAAACTAGACTACGAAGCACACACGTCATGACCGAAAATAAGTTCTAAAAAAGGATCGTAACAACTCAGTTGCTCAGTTTAAGTTTTTAGACAGTCAATTTCACATTTACAACCACTTCCAAGGGCACTCTTTATTCCAATGTTCGCTTTCCAAGCAAACATTTCACCTAACTAGAGTTAAGATGATCAAACCATTTGGTACATGCACAGATTCAATTAAACATTTAATTGTTCAACAATTGATATCATTTATTGATAGATCTCAATTGTTCTCAAATGTGCCGCTGTGTTCGCTAAAACAATCGTATACCATTCAAGGGTTAAATAAAACATTTGGCGGCTGTTTGTTCAAGAAAACCAAAAATGCTCATACGTTTGATGACATTTTGAGCCATTGATTACAAGGTGCTTCTATTGCTTTTACTAACTTAAATAAATTACGATCATCAAATGAGAAACAAGATGATATTAATATATTTGGCAGATCATGGATTGTCGCCATTCAATGGCGCGGTGTGGTTGAGCAGAACTTGATAAAACTACGTGAACATTATTCTCATCACTCAATGAACCTCTCATTGGACCGGTATCGACCAAAATATATTCCCAAATGAGATAAGTATAGCAAACTCAATGAATGTTTGGTTAAGTGTCCCCCTAAGAGGACAAATAACAGTGGTCGCTCGTGGACAGTCATTAGGTGAAGTCAAGACTTAACGAGACTGTACTAATAAATCGTTTACTCTCATTCGGTATCAAACTCGTCCTTTCAAGCCAATACACACAGGTTCACTCACATCATCATCGTGTGTGGTTGTTCAAATGGATAGATAGAGGGAGGGGAACAATTTACTAGTACAGTCCCGCCAAAGCATGGTAAACGCCCGCAAACCACCCCTCGCAATCAGGTCAAAGATCCTTACAACTAACAGGTCCAAGACACTAATAACAAAGACGCGTCAAGTGCATGAAAAATCACAAGTTTATAATCAATTAAAGTCAAATAAAACTCAATTAATGTGGTTGTAGGTCCAATTAAATCTGCGCATGCGTACTTGGGATGCCACTAATGCGTCATTGTTCCCTTCACGATCGACCCTTATTTAGGATGCGCGAGAGCATTCGTGACCATCATCGAGTGCATTATGTCAATGTACACTGGGAGAATGTTACAATCGATAGCAGGACAGAGCTCCAACACGCGAACAATGAATCAGATAGGGTTGCTGTTTAAGTAGCTCACCCTCTGGAGCGTTGAAACTCATTGCAGAAGTTCAGCAAGTTTCGCAATATTTAAATAGTAATTTATTTCTAAATAGGTTTTGCACCAAACTGAAGTTGACTAATGACCATAAAAAACTGTTATTTAAAGTTGGATAAATTTTCATTCATATGAGCCTATTATATATGTAAAATTAGTTAATTTTCATAGACTTTATAGATAAAATATCGAAGTTTAATTTATTTGAGGATTTTTTTTTTGTTATTTTGAAGCACTACAACTGCATTTTCATAAAAAACAGTGTGGGGATTTCTTTACCTGCAGGAAGGCGGCACCTTTAGATAGGGAGACACTTTTTTTGGAGTGAAAAAAGTACTAAAATAATGTTCATATATCAGCACAAGTTGTTTAAGTCGAAGTTGTCATTTTTAATAGATTACCTGTAAACTAGTATTTTAATAAAAGGCCAATAATTTTAACGGGAAAAAAAAAGTGTTTTATTCCTACCAGAATCAAAGTCCACATTACCTATTTTATTATGCCATCAGTTAAATAAAAGACTAGAAATAGAGGTAATTAAATGATTTGTGCTCGGCTTAACTTGGAACTTCCATTAAGGATTTAATCCCGGTAGTTAATGTTTGCATTTAATGTTTTCTAAACACAATATCCTATTAAAAATTCCACACATGGAACAATGTTACACATGTAGTGGTGATCTGTATGCGTGTTGTAAGTATTTAAATAAAGTTAAAAAAATATATACACCTGTCCGCTGGAATCCAACCGATGTTTTGGTGTTATTATTTATTCTTAAATGAACACCTATGAACGGTATCATTAATTTTGTACTAGTTACTAAATTCAATGTATTAAATTACCCTTTACAACTGTCAATTTATCGACAAACGATTATATATAATATAGCGAGTAATCATACTAGCCGTATGTCGTGGACTTTATGACGGGATTTAATTAAATACGCCTATCTTAGGAATGTATTGAAAAGATGTGAAAAAAGGGGGCGTTTGAGAAGTTCAACATCTCCTACCAAAAAAATATGCAAATTAAATACTATCAATTTATTTGTGTACTTTCCCTCAATGCCAAAGCTAGTAACTTATTGGAAACCCAATTGACTTTAAAAACACAATTGCTGTTAAAAAATATTTTACATCTCCTGTTGGAGGACTTAAGACTTAAAGGGCTGTATGGCAGATCACGGAGACGCGCTGCAGACGTTCAGGAATCCCGCATTATATAAGAAGTTCTTTGATATTTTTAAATAAATGATTTTTTTTTTCAACAAAATTAAGGCGAAAATTACAAGCAGGTTCCTGACTAGTTAAAAAGCTTAAATTTCGAGTTTAAAAGTTAAACAAAAATCCACTTACAATTTACGCAATAATGTGTGATTTTGAGATCCAAGCAAAGGGTTAGAAACCTAGCTATAACCTTCCTCTAACAAATAAAGTCATGTTTTGATAAGGTCACAACAGAAAATTTTAAGATAGTGTGGTAATATTTAATATAGTTAACCTTTAATTTAGACATTTTAACTGAAACCTTCGCCTAAATGTTGTTGAAAACAACATTAAAAAATATCAAATGACTTTATAAATAATTCGGGATTTCTAAATGTCTGCAACTTTGCTCGACAATGCAGCCCTCTTAACGAGCCACTGCAGTTTTTTAGCGTATGGCATCACTGACCAGGAGAGACCCAGCATCCAGTTCAGTCGCCTGTATGTAGATTGTAGACTATTCGCCACTCTGGTGGCACAGAGCGTTACCCAGGGTACACCTATGGAGGTTGTCTATACGTAACCGCAATGGGATGATGTGATGATAGTGATTATGAAGGTGTAAAGGCAGTAGCGATCTTAAACCTAGCCTAGGCCTAATTTACAAACCCCCTGGTGACACATTGGGATAATTCCTTTTAAGATAAAAATACCCAAGGTACCAGCCGGGACTCGAACTCGAGAACCGTAAGTTCGTAGGCAGGAGCACTGACCACTACACCACGGGGATGGATATACCACTGGAGATAGGACCATTTCTCGCCCCCTTAAAAATGGGGTACAGGCCTGGTCTACCTCCTTATTTTAGTAACACTGTCTAAGGGCCATAAGACAAGTTGAATTTGAAGCAATGTTGAATAGTGACAACCGCAATGCCAGTCACCAAATTAACACCCCGCATCGGCGATAGAGCGATATAAAGCTGGGCGCCCACTAGGAGCAAGATGCGGCAAGAAGCGGCAAGGTGCGGCGCAGCGGGTGTCCGCCCACTAGACGTGGCAAGGCAAGGCGCGGCGCAGAGGGTGTCCGCCCACTAGACGTGGCAAGGCGCGGCAAGGTGCGGCGCAGCGGGTTTCCGCCCACTAGACGTGGCAAGGCGCGGCAAGGTGCGGCGCAGCGGGTGTCCACCCACTAGACGTGGCAAGGCACGGCAAGGTGCGGCGCAGCGGGTTTCCGCCCACTAGACGTGGCAAGGCAAGGCAAGATGCAGCGCAGCGGGTGTCCACCCACTAGACGTGGCAAGGCACGGCAAGGTGCGGCGCAGCGGGTTTCCGCCCACTAGACGTGGCAAGGCACGGCAAGGTGCGGCGCAGCGGGTGTCCGCCCACTAGACGTGGCAAGGCAAGGCAAGATGCGGCGCAGCGGGTGTCCGCCCACTAGACGTGGCAGGGCAAGGCGCGGCGCAGAGGGTGTCCACCCACTAGACGTGGCAAGGCAAGGCAAGATGCGGCGCAGCGGGTGTCCGCCCACTAGACGTGGCAAGGTGCGGCAAAGCACCTTTATTTACTGATAATTAATAAACTAATGAAAATTACACTTTGATATTTTGAGATTGAAAACTAATTGACTAGGCCTACACATGCCTGGAAATAGTATTTTCAATAAAACTTTAGTTTTGTCAGTAAATATTTATCCCCGAAAGCAAAGGAAGCTGGAATGTTATCCTTTTTTCACTCATCCGTTCAATTAGTAATTATTCTTGAGAATAATTGAAGTTTGTGCGTTATACACAATGCTAACCGAGCGTGACATGAATTTATGTAATTCATAAACAATTTATTTAATAAATTGGCTAATAAATATATATATGTATATATATATATATATATATATTCAAATAGCTTAACAAACATAAACTTACCTTTATAAGCAGGCCTAATCTACAACCGCAACAGCGTACAGCGTTCCTCTGTCCAATAAACAATATACAGATGTCTAGGCCCTCCCACCCCACTTGTGGGCTTTGAAACTGAACTCTCCACGAAGCGAGTTAGCCGAGACCTACCGAAGACGTACAGAATGTTCCGAATCAAATATTACCGTACCTTGCTCCATCGCTCACTCCTCCCACTAGAAGCAAGGCACCACATTTCCACAAGTCCCGAGACTTAAAGTAGCCCCATGGCTTCTTTGGTGCTGACTGACAGTTCATAGCTGACTTCTGACAGTCAACATTTAGGTATAGGTATAGGTATGGACCTAAATGTTAACTGTCAGAAGTGACATCTGCTAAACACATGTTTTTTGCAGATCATATGGTTCGGCGTAGGGATACATAATTTGGTCATGGTAGCTTTTCAAAGCGGTCAGCTGTCAGCCGTGAGCTGTCAGTCAGCACCAAAGAAGCGATGGGGCTACTGTATCTGGCAACGGGGCTTGCGGCACTTTGCATCTAGAGGACGTGCTTCCATTTGTTAATACATAATTTTCTCAAGAGGAAATTTTTTCCGTGCCGCGCCTTGCCTCTATTGGGCGGGCAGCTTAAAAGGCTAGTCATCCACTGGCTGCGTTTTTGTCAGAAATCGGAAGAAACAAATTCGTCAGATTTCGCATGTGTAGGTATCGTCTACTGGAAACGAATGTATCAGATGCGAATCAGTCACCCACGATTTCATTTCAGGAAACAATCGTTAAATGGAAAATAGAATTACTTTGGAAAATGAGTATTTAGTTAGAAGGCGGCTAAATCGAAACATAAGATATTGTTGGATTAATCATATATTAGCGAAAAGAGATGTGAAGAGGTTTCATTGTATGTGAAGGATACTGGAGATTGTATTGGTGTGGATGTTGATCCTTCAGGTAAATAGTTTGACATTACGCTTGGAGGTCCCTGAGAAATGTACACTAACGGAACGCTTCCCTGTGAATGCGACATCCTGAGTGCAAATTCGTCATCTTCAATAAATATTTGCTGCAGTTTATTCCTAACTATCAGTTTTCGGTTATTCGGCATGCTCTTTAGATAAGCCAGGAGACTAATTACAAACGGGTACTCACTATCTTTCATTTTATCACTTTCAGAAAATATTTTGAGCTTGGCTTTCAAGAAATTGGTCATCCACAGATTGTTTTCTTAATTTTTTACGCTTATAGATGTTAGGTGAATCTCGTTGAGGAGTTTCTTTATTTTTAGGTATACTCGATGTAGATGGCTGCTGATTGGTTTCATGTGGGACTGATTTTTGTGAACAAGCAATGTCTGCTGTCTCCAATAATAGCATTTCATTCACTGATTCAGAGTCGACATATTCTGAGTCGTTATTTCTATCACCTTTTACAGGCGATACATTTCCATGAAGCTTCTTTCGTTGAATAGTATCGGATAAAAACAGCAGAAGTTTATAATATGGCCATGTGGAAGTGCTTACAAAAATTGCTCCATTTCCAGATTTGTGTTGTTTGGTTTTTTGGAATTATTTTCGAAAAGTGTCTCAAAGTCCTCTCCATTTCTTGTTTACATCTTCCTCTGAAAAAAATTACATACTTACTAAAATCACATATTAATAAATAATATTCGCACACTCTATATTATATATATGTATAGGGTGTGCGAATATAATTTTTTTATTAATATGTGATTTGTATATATATATGGCTATAGTACTCTATTATATATATTACGTTTAGTGTTATAGCTTTTACAATTCTTACCATATTATTAGTTTAATTATTAGTTCCCTAAAAATATAAATAGTTAGGGAACTAATAATTATACTAATGATATGGTAGGAATTATATAATTATATATAATATTGTATTACTATAAAAAGTTATATATATATTTAGAAACATATAAATATATAATATAGACTATTATTATGTTTTTACTATGTAACTGTAGTATTTTATTTTTTATATTTATGTTTAATAATGTAATAGCGTTTAAAAGCCTTAGCACATTATTTTGATTATTAGTTACCAATAAAATATGTTATTATAAAATAAGACTTAGGTGTAAGTTTTATAATTTTCCGTTCTCGTACCAATCCTAGCTCTTCTCATTCCCCCTTTCCGTTCTGCAATTAAAATGCCATTTCCGTCCAACCCTTTTTAGAAAATGTATTTTTATATTGAGTAGAATGTAACGGCAAAATCTAAAATAAATTCATTTTATAGGTATTTGGCAACAGGCTCAAGACATTGGGATATTGATTTAGAATTTCAGACGTTATGATTGGAAGAATTATTCATGAGACATGTAAGGCTATTTGGGATGCATTGCATTCTGTATACATATTCCATTTCCAAGAGACGATGACATATCTATAACTGAAGGATTTTGGAATTAAGTGGAATTTCACAAATTGTATTGGATGTATAAACGGGAAACACATACGCATACACAATCCAAAGCACTCAGGCTCGTATCCCAATTATAAACAGTATTTTTCAATTGTTTTACAAGTGGTTGCAGGAACAAATTACAAGTGTATTACTATTGATGTAGTATCATGACAAATAAAGTGATGGTGGGGTTTTTTCGCATTCTAATCTTTACAAAAACCTCGAAACAAGAGCATTGGGTGTTGGAAGAAAAAACTCGCTACCAGGAACCAATATTTCAGTACTTCATGTTATTTTGAGATATGAAGCATATCCACTAAAATCTTACTTAATGAGACCTTTTACAGTATCAACACTTGGACCAACAGAAACAATTTTCAATGAGCGCCTGTCTCGAGCACGACAAGTTGTTGAATGTTCGTATGGTATTATTAATAGCAAATGGAGACCACTCCAAAAAGCAATTGATGTAAAGCCAAACTGTGCCGATAAAATTGTTAAATGTATATGTTTTTTGCATAGCATTATAATTGATAAAGAAGGTGAAGAGCAAGTAACCTCATTTACTTTACAAAACACACATGCGGAAAACAGTAGATTTGGTACACTAGGTGAAAATAGAGGCACTGGTTATGCAAGATGGTGAGATAAATTTTGGTACCAGAGTTTTGCCTACTCAGGAGGGTTAATATTGTGTGTGTTATCTAATTAGGCTGTGCCTGTTACTGCCCTGTTGCCTTTATCTGCCAGTGAACTTTTAATAATCTTGAAATTAATTCACCGGGTAAAATACTGTTGTAGAATTATAGGCTGGGAAATTTTTACTGTGACTATTGCAAATTTAATAACCGTAAAGAGTAAAAAAATTAACTTGTGGGTGAAAACACACTTTTATTTTTATATTTTACTTGTTAGTCATCTCATTTGAATATAATTATTATTTTAATAATTTTGTCAGTGAATTTAAATACTTCTTTATGTAAAATAAGTTTAAATAAATAGTCACAAAATACCTTTTTTTCTTTTTTAGATATATTTAATACCCTTTTTTCCTAAACAAAACAAAAAACATTTTAAATGTATAAGTTATCGTTTAATAGAATTAAAATAAATCCATTTAAAATTGTCAAACTTAATTTGATGTAGTAGTGATGTGACTATAAAATGTTGTAATAGGCTATGGTTAAATAAATAATTGCTATCGATATTAATACAAACCTTCCTCTATATACTTAATTGTTTGTGAATTACCATCAGCGTTCATTTCCTCAGCAACTTCTTTCCATAGCTTTCGTTGTACATCTCTCATGTGATAGTTTTCATCCTTCAGTTTTTATCCCTCATGTCACAAAGATAATTTCGTTCACTTATCAAAATTATAAGTTTCTCAACATCCATTTTGGTGTACGTCTTTAACTTAGCAGTGGTTTCTGGTTGCATACTCCTTGAACTACAAGTTGTTTTATAGTCAGTCAAGACCTTAAGAATAGCTCATATCCATGAATATGTTACTTATTTCTTCTAGATAAGATTTCAGGATTTTATAGACTTTTAAATAGTGAAAACATCGCATCTAAATCAATTAGGGTTATCATGTTTTTGCCCCAACCCCCTCCATTAAATTTGGGTAGCTCAAACGGGTAGCGTAACGTGGTGAAGGGAAAAGAGCTGATTGAACAGTGTTTTAAATCATCATTACGATCCAGCCAACAGTATGAGGTCTTTATGTTATGAGTAAGGATTGTAATAATTGTTTTAGTGACAGTAAACAGACTAACAATAGAGCCTTGGGAGGATTACCTACTAAAATAGTATCCTCATACACCGCACACCTGCAATGCTTCAATTTATATGCGCATCCACGAACCTCACCCGATATCCTCATCCACGGATGTAAAATTTCATAGCAATCCTAACCACACCAGCTAATTTATAGGCCAGGATAAATTAAATGTAAATGTAATCTATAATATAAACACCCGTATAGTTTTATTGGATTAATATGATTAGAGGTGTATTAATAATAAGATTTAAAAGGCCTAAAGTCATATTATAAAATTTAGTTGTTTGTGGTTCTGACAGAAGATTAATCGGTAGTGCCTGCTTTTTAAGAACTTATATCCACTTTGCTAATATTATTGAGGATTTAAGCAGAGATTTTTCCGCGTCTTAGGGGGCGGCCGGACTAAGCGAGCGAGCGACTAAAATATAAAATAGAACACATGGCTTGTAATGAGAGGTGGCCAGACTGGAGCGCGCACGCTTGAAAGATAGAATTGGTTCTATTTTTCAAGCGCGCGCGCGCTCGACCCGATACAGTCTAGTTTACAGGCGCTAGGCAATATTATTGGTAATATCATAAACCATACTTATATGTATGTATATATATGTATATATATGTATATATATATATACATATATATATATGTAAAACTGATATGGTAAAATACTTCAATATTATCAAAGTAGGCATTTACATATAAGAATCACCATTAGCGTGGAGAGAGGATGAGAAAACCACAACAATAAATCACTCGTTAAAAACCACCCTCAGTTCACTGAGCCAAGATTCGGAGCCTCCTCGTCAACAACTAACGAGAGCTATCTGCTAATCACGCGCTCGCCAGTCTGGCCACCCAGTCGCTTGCGCGCTCGCTCGCTTGTCAGTCTGGCCGAACCCTTATGTCTAGTGACAGGGACCAAGAAAAGGAAAAAATGGGGAAAGCTAGCTAGCGCGTCCTTAGTCTCAATATGACGTCTTCGTAATTATTTTTTTCACCACCACGTTTGACTACCCATTCTGACTATGTTATTTAAAAACTATGATGGAATATGAATGAGGATGGTATAATTTAGACGAAATGTAGGCATTTGCGCTGAAGGAAAGTGGGAAGCAAATAATAAAAATCCTGACGAGATTCGAATTCCGAACCCTCGATAACCTATAAAACCCGAGCCTGATATCTAACCGCGTCCTGTAGTTCAAGTGGTTTGAGTCCGTGTGCGTGCATGAATTGTCTAGCCAAGTGGCTGGATAGCGCGCGTGCTCGTAAACCTCTCAATGATAATAACTTACTGGAATTAATTCGGGTGCACGGGTCACAGCTCAGAACACAGCGAGCTAACAAATGGGAGTAGAAACAGTTTTTAAAACTGTCTACCATCAAGTCAGAAAGAGAAGGAGAGAGAGCTTGCCATGTTCCTATACCAACATGTCACGGATTGTCTTACAAGGTTTATTTGACTCCATTTAAATACATGGTTACAACCCGTATCGGTGGGCAAGCGGACTAAATATCAGACTCATCTAATTTCGCTATCATGTCCCACTCTTTTTTCAATCAAATTTATTTTAAAAATTAATATATTTTACATTCCTACCCCGATAACGAAGTTAAAATGCGTATAGCCTGGACGGGCCGTTAGACGCGGTGACGATTAAAAAATAAATTGTTGTTAAAAATTGTTAATAAACGTTATTTACCTGCTTTGGGGAAATCAAGGTTCGAATCTCAGTCACTGAGGGTGGTTTTCACATGAATTTATGAAAACCTTTTTAAAATAAAACTATAAGCCTGTATATAAAATTTAAAATCCATTCCATGTTTGTCCATTTTTCTTTCCTGGGAGTTTTTTCGTACTTCCCGGTGATCTAGAAGCTTGAAATTCGACATAGAGTTTCCTGGGAATCCGAGAATGATTTTAACATGTGACCGAGCCACGGCTTCTGATAACTTCACGGAAATTGGGACATAGAACACGCATCAAAGACCACGTGTCACCTCCTTTAAAAAATATTGGTGTAGAAAACATTGTATCACTGTGACGTGTCGTAGAAATACAAGAGATCCGTAAATGTGTTAATGTAAATTAAATTTTATACTGGAGTCAAAGTGAAAATAGAAAAAATTGGAAAAGGTTGTGAAAAATTCATTCGGATTAGTTCGCAAGAATACTGGCTATATAAAAAAAGATATTTAAAAATCGGTCTATCAATTTGCAAGTTCACAAACAACGTGAAGTAAAATAAATGGTTTTGCTTTATAAAAAACTATATTTTTACACCTCTTCTTACAACCCATCCTTGCTATCCACATCTAAACATACTAATGGTTATGGCATAGAATTTGAGGAAATGTACCCGAATTTGCGTGAGGGAAAACATTATAAAAACTCATCAATAGACTCGGCCAGGATTCGAACCCCAACCTTCCTGCCAACGACAATTATACTAGACGATCTTTATGATTATCTCGCGTGCCCATTGATGCGGGTATATAAGACTTTTGCTGTATTTAAAGTCCTTACAAGATGGAACGAGCAAATTAAAAATATTGTGCCACATCCGGGAGACCGTTAAACCAAAATACAGTCCCCAACGCAACATATTTCCAAAAAACTGCATTATGTTTGTTCTATTTAGAGTTAACAAACCCTCAGTTGAAAAAAAAGTTTAGTTTTTTAATTATTTTAACGAGTAGTAGGCCTAAGTTATTTATTTTAATAGGAAGTCCAATTGAAAATTGAAAAAGGCAAAACCTTGAATTATTTTAGTATTTATTAATAGGTGTTCTGCTCTATTAATATTAATAAATAATAATAATAATAAGCCTTACAACTTTCAAGTTAAAATTAACATTTTAGTTGTTTGAAACACAAGAATTTATAAATTAACACAAATACTTAACTAGGCCTATAGTATTTGTTTGTAAGTGGTAGACCTTAAAACTCACCAATTTTTGTTTTGTGGCATAAAGCCTATTCATTGGCAGATTTCGCCTAATACTTCCAAGTAGTGATGGTTGTGGAAAGGCGCATTCAAATTTTATATCTTCATACGGTACATAACTAAAGTTACAAAAATAAGTAGCTTAATTGATTGATTTAAAAAAAGTTAAATCTTGATGCGTCACAGCTTATAAAATTGTGAAACTAAAAGTTTTCCTTCCAAATAAAATTTATTTGCTGCCAGTTTTCAACTCGAAAGATTTTGTAAAATATATATAAAGTTTCAAGGTTGACCTCTCTGGCCTTGGGTTAAGGTGCTCACCCCAAGAGATGTGGGTTCAAGCCCAGAAGGGGTCACCGGATTTTTATTTCGCGACAAAAATCCATAGCACAATTTAGTGTAAGTAAAGCCATCGGTCCCATGTCGATTGTGGCATGTAAAATAACCCTGGAAGAGAAATTAAAATACCTTTCTAGCTAAGTTGGTAGGCCCTTTCACTCTCACTTATAAAATTTTAATGTGGAAGACAAAGGGGAACCCCCCCACATAATGAACTCCCCAGTGCATGTGCTTTGAACTACCAGATAGTGTAGGTAGCGCTAACCAGCCGAGGGATTGAGTGCGTACCCAGCTCCGGATGGATATATACATCCCATAAAACCAACCTTCGGGTTGTGTACAGTAGCCCCATGGCTTATTTGGTGCTGACTGACAGCTCACAACTGACTTCTGACAGTCAACATTTAGGTATATACCTAAATTTTGACTGTCAGAAGTGACAGCTGCTAAAGACATGTTTTTTAATAATTTGGTCTGGTAGCTTTTCAAAGCCGTCAGCTGTCAGCTGTCAGTCAGCACCAAAGAATCCATGGGGCTACTGTACGCGCTGAAAAGTACACACGAAATTATTATTTTTTTATTAACACACTGGGTATATTTACATAAAGCTCAAAACATGTGTTTGCAGCATACGTACCGCTAAATATGATTAGTTTTAGAAAAGTGAAATCAAACAAAGCTTGTGAATCCTTGTAGACATTATTACTTTATTAAATCCATACAATATATTTATTTATTTAATACGCTTATTAAATATCAGTCTGAATTAGTTACAGTAGCCCCGTGGATTCTTTGGTGCTGACTGACAGGTGACGGCTCTGAAAAGCTACCAGACCAAATTATGTATCCCTACGTCGAACCATATGATCTGCAAAAAACATGTCTTTAGCAGCTGTCACTTCTGACAGTCAACATTTAGGTATATACCTAAATGTTGACTGTCAGAAGTCAGCTGTGAACTGTCAGTCAGCACCAAAGAAGCTATGGGGCTACTGTACTTTTTGTAACTATGTGGCAAATATTATGTGTGTTTTACTTTTTAAACATTTCAGTTGAACCTTGGTTTCCTAAAATTTTAAATCTTGTTTAACTACATTAGTGCTGAATTAACATGAATTCATCTCGTAGCCCGCTACGGTGGCCGCATGATCTAAGGCGCCACACTCGCAACAGACTACACTGTCGATGACGGGTAGATCTTAGTTCGATCTCGTTCGGGTGTACGGATGGTGATTTTCTCAAAATGGTTGCCCCCTTTTTCCAAGCAAATGTAAGTGCACTACCTCAAAATTCAACCTTCCTCATCCCTAGCCCATTAGCTTAGTTACTATTATTATTATTATTATTATTTAGCACCGCGTCTTACTACCCGTTCGGGTTATACGCTTAAGTACTAATTACACTAATGGATTAGGAATTGGGAAGGTTGAATTTAGAGGAAGTGAACCCGCATTTGCGTGGAGGGAGAGTGGAAAACCATTTAGGAAAAACCACCCCAGTTCACCCGACCGAGATTCGAACCTCGATCTCCCCGTCCTCAGTGGTTTGGCTTAACACGACTGGCGCGTTAGCCAACTACGCCACCGAGGCGGGTATTAGCTTAGTTAATACTTAAACGTATAACCCAAATGGGTAATAAGATGCGGTGCTAAAAAATAATACATACGCCTAGTCCATTTTTAAGATTAGTTCGGGCTATGTGGTCTAGTGATCAGAGTTACTGGCTACAAAGCCAGAGATCACGGGTTTGATTACCGGCGCTTTCACAATTTCTCTGTGAAGCAGTAGGTCTAGAACGAGTTTAAACTCAGCCTCGTGAAGACAACTGAGCTACTTGAATGAATAAATAAATAGCAGATCCGGTCTAGAAAACAGATCAATGGTCGGAAGGTTTGTTGTGCTGACCACATGACACCCTCTACCCGCAAATGTTTGCACGATCTTCACATAAAGCGACGGACGCTCGGTCGGTATAGCTCGCTTGCACCGTGGAATTTTTTTAAGTTAGGTAAAATATTGGCTAGTTCTTTTTATTGAATCTAGAGATCCTATTAGTTGGTTTATTTTTACCTTATTATTTATACCTCAGTTTTAGCTTCTGTGGTGCTGACTTCTGACAGTCAACAGTTAGGTATATACCAAAATTTTGACTGTCAGAAGTGACAACTGCTAAAAACATGTTTTTTGCAGATCATATGGTTCGGCGTAGGGACACATAATTTGGTCTGGTAGCTTTTCAAAGCNAAGCTAAAACTGAGGTATAGACCTAATATTTTTGTGAATGTAGGCATATTGCTTGACTTAGTCCTAAGAAGTGCATAGGTTGGAGATAATTAGGCTCCAAGCGTTCAAAGAAAGCATTCCTTCTCTATTTCACAAACACAACTTTGAGCATCTTGGCATATATTTTCAAAATGGTTGATTCAAATAAATAAGTATGTTCATTTCAGTATGAACTATGCATTCATCATCCTTGCGCCATTGTTTTATTATGAACAGACAGTTTCAGATATTGCCGCTACCTAATATTTCCCTTTCCCTATTTAAAAATGTTTTATTGTTTTCAAGTCTTTAAAGAGGTTTCGATAGGTTTAATTTTATTAAAATATTGACAGTTTTTGTTTGGTTAAACTTAGGTTATGTTTTTTCTAACAATTTAATTACTACAGGGGTGTAGTTCTAAACTAACTAATGCTTTAGACTTTAGCGGTTGATTAATGGCAAATTGGAGCTTTAAGGAACAACAGAGGCAAAAAATTGATAATTTTTCAATAGTTGTTACATATTTCACACTCTAAGAAACTTTAATTATAATTTAAACATTATAATAACGATTTCTAAAAGGATATAGCCCTTTATTCAAGTTAAGCCATGTATAGATGTTAAAGTTAGGTTTACGCATATTTACTTTCATTTAACAGACAAATTTCAGGTTGAAAATATTTTTTTTTAATACCCTATCGCTGCTAGATTTTAAATACCACTCATAAGTCAAAACAGATTTTCCATTTTCATCTATCTCACTAATATGTATGGTCGATTTTAGAAGTGATAGGGCCCCACCAATTGACGTCTCCTGTCAAAGTGACAAAACATTTGCGAGGCGGATGGGTACGGAATTGTTTCAAGTTCATTTTTCAACTGTCAGAAAAAAAAACAAAGGCGAACCCAGAAATTTACTTTTGAGGTAGAGGAAGAGGTATATTATTTATCGAAGGTTTTATTTCAACTCTACTTTATTCCACTTCGTAATTTTAGGGGCATTTTTAAATAGGTAGCCCTGACTTATGGTATACCTGTTGAAAATCATGTTGCAATTGTATGCTTGATCATAAATTTAGCCAGTAAATTTGTCCCATCTTCAGTGTTTTATAATAATAGATTTACTTCATACCATAATTTAAGTTCTTTTTAAAATATTTTTTTTTCTTTGTAGTGGGTAAATGCCCCGTTTATCTCTTCATTCTCCCAGTACCTAATTGATTTTCTAATTTACTTTATGATGATGGTTTATTGAAGGTTCCCGAATCCACTTAGACTTAAGTCACTTAAAATAATCCATAAAAACTGTACTGTAGGAGTAAAAGGGGGAAATTCATTACACATTTTCCATAACAACTTTTATATCTCATACCCCATAAAGACATCAGTAACTACAATTTAAAAAAAAATAAAGATGAGAGAGATTGCTTTTAACAATAATCTAAAGTGAATTAGAAAGATCTCATGATTGCCTAACATATGAACGCACTAATTCAAAATTTTCAACTATTTAGCTAGCCTAATATTTTAAAAATTCAAGCGAGAGGCGCCCTAAATTATCTTTTAGAGGCATTACAATTTCAAAAGAAACACGAGGGAAGACCATTTTAAATAGATTCTAGTGAAGTATAATTTTAATAAAAATTTCTAGGGCCATTCCAATAGCTTAAAGACATCCAATAGTCAAGCGTTTGTCGAGGAGGGGCCCCGAAACT